>JAODAL010071282.1:0-15582 GCA_025379985.1 Phyllomedusa bahiana
TAAGGGTCATACTTGGCCCAGGACAGGGAAACAGTATATGTCAAGTTCAACTAAAAGGGGTGGTTGAAAGACTCCTTTTTCCGGCACTTTTTAATCTGGGGTCAGACAGGTTTAATGGTCATACTGCGTTCCAGGACAGGTATAGTCAATGTCCAGTTCAACTAAAATGGTGGTTGAAAGACTCCTTTTTCCGGCACTTTTTAATCTGTGGGTCAGACAGTTTTAAGGGTCATGCTGCGTTCTAGGACAGGGTTGTCAATGTCCAGTTCAACTAAAATGGTGGTTGAAAGATTCCTTTTTCCGGCACTTTTTAATCTGGGGGTCAGACAGGTTTAATGGTCATACTGTGGCCCAGGACAGGGACAGTATATGTCCAGTTCAACTAAAATGGTGGTTGAAAGACTCCTTTTTCCGGCACTTTTTAATCTGGGGGTCAGACAGGTTTAATGGTCATACTGCGGTCCAGGACAGGTATAGTCAATGTCCAGTTCAACTAAAATGGTGGTTGAAAGACTCCTTTTTCCGGCACTTTTTAATCTGTGGGTCAGACAGGTTTAAGGGTCATGCTGCGGTCCAGGACAGGGTTTGTCAATGTCCAGTTCAACTAAAATGGTGGTTGAAAGACTCCTTTTTCCGGCACTTTTTAATCTGGGGGTCAGACAGGTTTAATGGTCATACTGCGGTCCAGGACAGTTCTAGTCAATGTCCAGTTCAACTAAAATGGTGGTTGAAAGACTCCTATTTCCGGCACTTTTTAATCTGTGGGTCAGACAGGTTTAATGGTCATTCTGCGGTACAGGACAGATATAGTTAGTGTCCAGTTCAACTAAAATGGTGGTTCAAAGACTCCTTTTCCCGGCACTTTTTAATCTGGGGGTCAGACAGGTTTTTAGGGTCATGCTGCGTTCCAGGACAGGGATATTCAATGTCCAGTTCAAGTAAAATGATGGTTCAAATCATACTGCCTTCTGGCACTTTTTAATTTGTGGGTGATGCAGGTTTAAGGGTCATGCTGTGGTACAAGACAGGGATAGTGAATGGTGTGTGACTTTTTTTCTGTGGCTTTTATAGCCTAAGTGTTGTGCCTAAGATGTAGCAGGTATCCATTTGACTGTTGTGGCTGTTAATTCCAGCTTCTCCAGCCCTGTTTGGGTGTAAGAATGAAGGTGTTGTTGCTCTCCCATAGACTTTAATGGTCATCGCTCATAATCGACTGCTCACTATCGAAAAACCTTATCGATGGTGGCCGACTATCGACTATCGCCCGATGTCGATAGCCAACGTAATCGCTCAACACTAATCAAGAACATGGGTGACATGTATGAACAGGCTGCACCAGTTATCTGGCATCAAAAACCTACAGTAGACCAGTTCCATAGATGTATGGACAGTCACACTTGAAACTTTAGCAAGATAAGCACCGGTGCAACACTTTTTAATACGCCAAAGATTTGGGGTGTTCTAGGGGCCTCGCACCACATTTGTAGAATTAGACACATTTACTGTATAATTCTTTGACGCCAAACCTAGATGCATAACAGAACAGCCAGACCATGTGGTGCCTGTGCCAGATCTGTCGTATTGGCACTACAATGCGCCTGTATGTATGACCTGCAGAAGAACAGGTTCATACATTCTGGCGCATTCTACACTACTTTAAAGCTATTTAGAACTGTCCTGTCCGCACCAACGTTCCACCACAGATTACATATGTTACAATCATTTGCCTAATACACAAAAATATCTTTTAAGCACTTTAACAAAAAATATTTAAAATGTTTTAGATCTCCCAATGTAAATTTTAAAGAGATTTTTCAGGCCCTTATTTTTAAATTTTACTGATCCAGATGTAAGGCATTGCCATGTGAAAAGGCTGAACAAAGTCTGTTTTTTAATTAAAGGACTGTCAAAAAAAAAAGGGGCAAAAGCCCCATAGTACAGTTCAATCTTTATTTAAAAATATGGCAAAGTTGGACTAAAAAATATATTCAAAGGATGGAGTCAAAATCAAATGTCATGTTCTCTTCTTAGAAGAAAAAAGGGAAAAAAAAATTAAAGGGTTGAAATTTCTTGTTAATTTTTTCCCTTTTTATTCAAAAAACCCTTTTTTTCTTGAAAGTACTTAGAGCCAAAAGTCACTTTATTAATGAAAAAATAAATGCCCTTTAGGTCATTTTTAAATTTTAAAAACGGGGCCAAATATTACAAATAAACAAAAGGGTTTTTAAATTGGGAATAAAATTCCTTTAAAAAAATACACTAAAAAAAAATTGCCAAAAACGAAAAACCTTACTGATCCTGGAGCAGTATAACTAAAGCTCATGTTATTGAAACATTGATGAAATATCTCTGTATGTAGCTTAGTTTGGACAACTTTGAAAATGGGGCCTAAAGTTTTTTCCTTAAAACAAAAACAATTGTGTTTAAAATTTTCCTTTTAAAAAAAAGAAACCCAAAAATGAAAAAATTGTGATTGATAAAGGGGTTTTCATCGAGAAAACCCCTACATCTTCTGTTCAAGTGGTTTTTTCAAGCCCTCCTGATCAATGACACTCCTTCATCTCTGGTTGGGCACTTCCATGACTTATTGTATAAAGTATATAGGCTGTACATTAATTGGGTGAAATGAACATCTACCACCCAAAAAAGAATTTTTTAAAAATTTAAAAACCTTCAAAATCACATTTTAAAAGGGAGGAAGTTCCCAAAAAAAGGCTTAAATTTCCAAACCCGGGAAAAATAATTCCACACCCTGTTTCCGGTTTTTCACGGTTTCACATAAATCCTGTTGGACCTTGTGAAATAGCAAATCTGAAAATAGTAGCGTACATTCCAACATCTGGAAAAATCAATGTATATAAAAAAAATGTATGTTTAGTTCCACCCGATGTTCCCAGGTTTTCCTTTTCTCTAGGGGAAAAAGCATCCCTGGCCCTTTAGGGAGAGCCCCGCCTTTAAACATATTAAAGGGGGTTTTCCCCCCCTTTTCCCCCTGAAAGGGTTCTTTTGGGGCCAAAACCATCCAGGAACAGGGTCCCCCAAAAATGTTGGCTGAGAATGGGGAAAACCCCAAAGTGCTTGACATAACTCCCATTCTTTTTTGTGGGGAAATTTCCCAGTACAACCCGGGAAAACACGATCACCTGTAAATCAAACTTTTCATAAAAAGGGCCAAACTTCCATAAAAAGAATGGAGATTTTTTGTGCCCAAACACAACTGGCTCTCAGTTCAAACGGAAAACTTTTGGGGGCCCCTTCTTTGAAAGGGAGGTGAACTATGAGAAATGATTGCTTATCCTATGGGTATGCCATTAAAATGCAAGTTTATACACCCCATTTAGAGGTTGACCTAGGATCACATCTTGACTCCCTAGTGTTAAGATCCAGTCTCTCTTAAATAAAAAAAAAAAGAACCCGAAGATCATTGGGATCAGTAAATATGAAAAAGGCATAAAAAAAATAAAAAAATGCCGTTTTTGGTATTAAAGTATTAGATAACAACAGTATCACAAGTGCATTGGGAAAGTCTTTTCACATGAAAAAAAGTGGCCAAAAACCAAACTTCCAGAAATCCACCATCAAAAATGAATGCTTAAATTAGTTCATGGCATGTTCCCCTTTCAATGAGCAAAGATTTTTCCCCTGGAAACAAAATTTAGGGAAATTTTAAACTAACATACTTGATCCCTTTTCCCCTGATATCTATTGTCAAAGGACAGTCTTGAGGCTCCCATGCACATTAGTGTTTCATCTGATCCTACCAAAAAGTAGGTTACAAGGATTTTTTAAAATACGTTTTGGTACCTTTTAAAACCCTATGGTAAAGTAGTTCCTTAAAATTTTTTTTCCGGGAGTCAAACTTTAAAACTTAAAAACAATGAAAACCCAAAAGACCACAGCATATGTAATTAAAAATACAATTTTTTTTTGTCCCCATCAGGTTAATCCAAGAAAACCCTACATTTAAAGCAAAGGGGGAAAAAATTTTTTTTTTCCACCAATAAAAACCCAAACCCAAAACAAAAACAACAATTTAAGGGGGTAATGTGAAACCCAAATGAAGGGGACAATGCGGTCAAATAAATGACCTTACTCATGTGGGTCACAATCAAAGTAGAGGTTCCCGCTTAGGGTAATATGGATCAGTCCAATAAGTATAGAAAATTCAATGTGGTTTCTGTATAAGAGGTGGTAAGGAGAGGTATCCAAACGGCCACAGAGGTAAAAATGCGGCAATATGCCATCAGGAGAGGATGGTGCACTTGCGGCACTTGCACAAAAAGGGCCCTGGGGGCCGCTAATGGGGCATGGGTTGAAAGTGCAAATTTTTTGTAAGGGGGAAAAAGAAAAAGTATGCTAGGCATGTTGGAAAACAAAAACAGACCATCTTTCAAACTGACTATAAAATAAAAAAACGGAAGCAAAGAAGGGCATATAGACATTACATAATTGACAATTTATTTCAAAAATTTTTTCCCCACATTAAAAACAGTCCCGTCCCCCATTATTAAACCAAATATTTGAATTTAAAATCTTTTTTGGTGGGGCTGGGGTTGGTTGGGGATATAAGGGGGGGGAATAGGGAAGGGCTGCTACATACCCCCCACCCGCTGTCCCCTGGGTTTAAAAGGGGAAAAATTTTTCAAAAGTTCAAAAAAGGGGGTTTTTGTTTGGGTTTTTGGCCCAAGGGGGAAGGTTTTTTTTTTGGAACTGCACAATTTGTGCCTCTAGATACCAGTCCCAACCCCTTTCCCGGAATATTTTTCCCAGTCCCTTAGCCGCTGGTTTTGGCTGACTTTGGATAACTTTGGGGTATTAAAATGAAGGCAAAAAAATTTGACTTTACTATATACCATACATGCCAACTCTTTCCCCCTTTGGCCGGGGGGGCCCCCTCAGCCCCCAAAGTTTTGGCGAATCCCCGCCGCCCAGGCAGCCGGGGGTTCTTTAAAAAGCCCCCGACGCCAAAAAACGCGGGGGGCTCCCAAACGGCCGCCGGCCACTCCCCCCCCTAAATCGGGGGGGAAACGCCCAGGGGGGACCCCCCACCCCTTCCGTCCGGACTCCACTTTTGCAGGGGGGAGGCTGGAGGATTTTACCCACTAACAAAGGGGGGCCCCAAAACCCGGCAAACCCAAAGGGGGGGATTTTAAACCCACTCACAAAGGGGGAAAAACTACCTGAAAACAAAGGGGGGCATCTAAAAGGAAAAATAAAGGGGGCATCTAACCCCGGGAAAAAAAGGGGGGCATCTACCTGAAATAAAAGGGGGCAACTACCGGCAAAAAAATGGGGGGGAAACTATCTGGCTAACAAAAAGGGGGCATCTACCTGGCTAAAAAAAGGGGGGCATCTACCGGCTAACAAAAGGGGGGCCCCTACCTGGGTAAAAAGGGGATCTACCTGGCTAACCCAAAAAAGGGGAACTACCTGGCTAACAAATGGGGGCATTTACCGGCCCAAAAAAATGGGGGCATCTACCTGGCCCAACAAAGGGGGGGGAACAAACCCGGGGTAACAAAAAGGGGGGCCCTCTTTCCTGGGTAACAAAAGGGGCCTACCCGGGAAAAAAAGGGGGGAAACTACTTGGCTAACAAAGGGGGCATCTACTTGGCTAAAAAGGGCATCTACTGGCGACAAGGGGGCATCTACCTGCCTGAAAGGGGCACTAACCTGGTCAAGGGGGGCTACTACCTGGCTATAAGGGCATCTACCTGGTTTTCCCTTCCAAAGCCGTTATGCGTTAGGGGGAGTGTTGTGGTTTTTTTGAAGGGGCGTGGCACACCAACAAGATGGGCGTGTCCATGCAAATTTTTTGCCGCCCTCTACAATCTCCTGCTTTTCCACTTTCAAAAGTTGGCAACTATGCTATATACTGTAGCAATTAGCAACCATACACAAAAGATACAGCAACACTCTGTGAGTGATACAGTGTACATTGAGTTCATGGGTTGTTTGGAATTGTGCTACTGTCATAATTCGTATGTCTTAAATTCCTAGTGCACACTTTGATGAATTATGTGAGCCAATCTGTCAAAGCAGGGGAAAACAATGAACTTTTGATAAAAGACAAAAAAAAAGGATTGTACTGACATCTATCTTATGGTTCAATAAAAAATGTACTTGTTTTTTCTACACACAGCGAGATACCATGGACCTTATGTATGAAAACTGTCGAGCAGTAAGACTGTCTTTGTTGCCCATAGCAACCAATCAGAGCACAGCTTTCATTTTTCAGAGCACTATATAAAATGTAACAGAACTCTGATTGATTGCTATGGGCAACAGTCTTACTGCTAGACCTTTTTCATACATGAGGCCTTATGTCTTTCTAGAGAATGAATAGTCCTCTTACACTTAAATTTAGTACTGGGTAATTCAGAAAGACCTGTGGTAAAAGCCTGCAGTTAAAGAAAGATTGGTAGTAAATGGCCTGTGACTGAAAATGAAAGGGGTTTTCTCACCACATTGATTAGCTTTAAACATGTAGGCAAATGTAAATTAATACTATTACCAAATACATTGCTGTTGTAATTTTGCTTCCTTACAGTGCTAGAGCAGTTCGTGTCTCTTGCTTGTGTACACAAGACTCTCTCTGCTCTCAGTGCTGCAGCTGCCCTGGGCAAGATGGTTGAATGTTGAGATCACATTCTGCCGTGTCTTATCAGCAGCACAGGAGATTGTTTATATTTCTTACTGACAAACTTTAACCTTTTGGAGCTCTGTAGCCTTCTGCTCTGCTGTTTTATGCCAAGTGACAAACCGTAATGCTGTGACTTTTGCATTGACTTGTAGGGCTGATTGGAAGAGAATACATTTGCCTACAAGATGGTGTTCAGTGATGAGGCTACCTTTCACCTCAGTGGAAAGATCAAACATCCCAACGTTAGAATTTGAAACTCAGAAAAAACTCTTGCCCTTACTGAACATATAAAGAAATCGCTCATAGTAAATTTGTGCTGTGTAATGAACAGGCGCAGTCTGTAGTCCCTTCTTTTTTTCTGATGATGTTGTTACTGGCTTCAACCAGCTGGACATGTTGAAGCGATGGCTCAAACCACAGATAGAGATAGATCTGCCAAACGTGGTCTATCAGCAGGATGATGCACCTCCATATTTTCATTTGGATTTTTCGACACCTGAATAAAACTCTACCGGAACATCGAATGGACTGTGAGGCTATGTTCACACGATGTACTGCGTCACGTACAGTATGCGCCGCAGTACATTGTGTCTTTCAAGAGCTCGCACTGATATGCGCGTACTTCGCGACGAGTGGGGGATGGCAGCCCGCCGGCCCCATTGGCATTCGTCACTCGCGGCGCGTATTCGCCGCAAGTAATTGACATGTCACTTATCTCCCCACGCATACAATACGATCGTATTGTCCGAGCAGGAAAAGGAGGCGTAATCCATAGTTCTCTATGAGAACTATAGATTACTGTAATTTCGACGCGCATCTTGGCCGTATTAAAGCGCAATTACGCGGCGAAATGCGCGCTGAAATTATCCCGTGTGAACATACCCTGACAGAAACAACAATTCACCAACATTGCCAATGTCCATAATCACCAGATCCAACACCATGCAAATTCTTTCTGTGGGGCTACATTAAGGACTCAATGGGCGACCTGTATGTACAGGATTGTGCCATTATTCTGGTGTCCTTTCAGCCCAAAAAATGACGCAGCCTTGTTCGCTAGATGTATGAGCAGGCACACTCCAAAATTAAGGGTATTTAGTGGTGCCCATGACACTTTGCAATGAGCCTAAGTTGTTGGGGCGTTCTGGGTGGCGTGTCGCACCGCAGCTGTATGACTCTACACATTTATGACTGGAGGACGTCAAAACCAGGTGCATTACTGCTGGAACAGGTAGACCAAGTTAAAAGTGGTTTACCTGAGCCTCAGTTGTCATAGTGGAACTAGAATGTGCCAAATCTATAACCTGCAGTAGAACAGGTTCATACATTCTGGCGCATTATACACCGCTTTAAAGCTATTTAGAACTGGCCTTTATGCACCTAGCTCATACATGTCACCCATTGTGTCTACCCACTAGCCATAGAAACGGAACGACCGGAGACAACATATCACTGAAAGAGTAGAGTCTATAACTGAGCATATGCCGGAACATTTCTGGACAGTTCTGGACAACTGCCTAGATATAACATTTGTACTGTATAGATAAAACAGAGCTAGATAGTGTGTTTTATCATGTTAATACTTTTGTGTTATGTTCTCTTGGTTACGGATACCAATAACCTTGCACTATCCATTTTAAATCACTCTGTATTAAAATCTTAAATAACATGGAATAATTACACAGTGGATAAATATAAAATACTTACCTGCCCTGTTTACTGTGCCTCAGAGAATCGTTTAATTAAGAGAGAATCCAATTTACAGGGACTGTTTATCTAGAGGAAACCAGGCAGACATAACCCCTACAACAGCCACTAAAGAGGAAATGTACTATTATGTTCCAGCTATTACTATTCAAATGATAGGCTGTCCAGGGGCACAACTAGAAATGGCTGGGCCCCATAGCAACCTTTTCAATGGGGGCCCCACCCCATTACTGTCTTCACTCCACTCCTTCACTCCTCCGCCAAAAAAGGGAAAAAAATATGAATCACATGTAAATCTTACCAGCTTACGTAACATGGTCAGGAATGACATAACATATTAATGAGTACTAGTATTTTTACATTTTGTTTCTTAGGCCATGTTCACACGGCTTACTTAGACGAGGTTTTGGACGAGGTTTTCGGAGCGTTTCATGGCCCAAAACGTCATCCAAAATGCTTCCAAAACGCCCCCAGTTCATTTCCTTGATTCCTATGTAAAACCTCGTTGTAGTTCACACACGACGAGTATTTTACACGCTTCTTTGGAAGCAGTGAAAAAGAAGTGTCATGCCAATTCTTGAAGCATGTTTTAGGCGTGATTTTGGTGCTTTTTTGGCACGGTTTTTGTCCTGGCTATTAATTTATATGGGTGAAAACGTCGTCGAAAACCTCATCCAAAACCTGATCCAAAACGGCTCTAATACCTCTCCTGACGAAGCGTGTTTCAGGCGAGGATTTGGGAGCGGAAACGCTCTGAAAACCTCGACCAAAACCACAACCAAATAAGCCGTGTGAACATGGCCTTACACTGCTGTGGAAAATAACAGCTGAGTACTAATTGGTTGTTTTGGGCAACAAAGACAGTTTTACTGTTAGACAGTTTGCGTAAATGAGGTGCTTCATTTGGTTAAACAAATATAAAAAAGGAACACATAACGAGCCTCAATTCTGAAAACTGTGTAAGTGCAAGACTGTCTGTTGCCCATAGGAACCAGAGATCAGCTTTTGTCTCTTATACTGCTGTGGAAAATAAAAGCTGAACTCTTGATTGATTGGTTGCTGTGAGCACTGGTTACTATGGGCAACAAGAAAATTTTCCACTTTAATAGTTTAAGAAATGAGGTTAAGTGTGTTCTATTGGGCAAACAGGAGTTTTGTATTTTTATTTCAGGAGGTGAAGAGGTGAATGCAGGCAAGTGCACAGAGACTTCCCCCCAGCACATCCCCTCCTCCCCTCTGGAGCTCATTAAACAAGGTTACAATACTCACCCACACTCCTCCCCCATATTAACCCCCATACACGGCACAGGACAAGTATCGGTCGGTTTATCTATGTTTTTCGGACATGTTTATCTATTTTTTTCGGCTCCCAGGCCCCCCAGTCTGACACTGAGGGTGATTGAAAATGGGCATGAAGACCAGTACATAGCAGTTCTACTGTGTACTGAGCTCCATCGTATCATTGATCTGAAGATCACTAATACAAGTCTCTTATGGGGAAAATTGAAAAAAAAGGAAAAAAGTAAAGCACAAACAAAAAAATAAAATAAAAACACATACAACGACCTTTTCCCCTTTATAAATGCATGTTGCCCCAAAAAAGATCATAAATAAATAAAGCACGCATATTTGGTATCCCCATGTGCTTAACGGCCTACCCTATAAATCTGTCATGTTATTTAATCCACACGGTGAACGCCGTTGAAGAAAAAAAAATAAAAAACAGTCACAGAATTGCAATTTTTGTTTATCCTGCAGCACATAAAACGGAATTAAAAAACTATCAAAAAGTCATAAATTCCAAAGTGGTACCAATGGTTCATGCCGCAAAAAAAGCAGTTATACAGCTCTGTATATAGAAAAATAAAAAAGTTATGGCTTTCAGAAGATAGCGATGCATAATGATACCGATAAAAACATCAACTCATCCTACAAAAAACAAGCCCTTTATCAGCAACATGTACAGAAAAATAAAAAAGTTATAGCTGTCAGATTATGATGACATAAAAATGCGATTTTTTTATAAACACATTTCTATTGTGAAAAGTAATAACACATAAAAACTATATCAAATTTAAATCCTTGTAAATGTACCGACCCACATAGCAAAGTTATAATGTCATTTATATCCTACAGTGAATGCTGGAAAATTGAAACCTAAAAAACAATGGCGGAAAGGTGTCTCCCCCGGCCCCATTTTCATGGTCCAATGCTAAAAAAAACTATGGAACACCTGTGCGCCCAAAATGCACAATACACCCCTAGATGAGATCCATGAGTGGGGTGACTTCTGGAAGGTTTCATCTATTCTGGTACTTTAAGGGGCTTTGCAAATGTGACATGGCACTACCAAAATCTGCCTTTCAAAAGCCAAATAGCGCTCCCTTTCTCTCGTACCATCCTGCCATGCACCCAAAAAGCAGCTTAAATCCACATATAGGGTACTGCTGAACTTGGAAATAATTGTGTAACAAAATTTGGGGTGCTTTTTTCCTAGGATTCATTGTAAAAATGAAGCATTTTAAGATAAAATTGCAGATTGTCGAAATTTTTTTTTTCATTTTCACAGCCTAATGCTAAAAAAAATTGTGAAACAACTGTAGGATCGATATACTCACTGCACCCCTGGATATATTCCTTAATGGGAGTAGTTTCCAATATGGGGTCAAATCTGTAATGGCACCTAAAGCAGGCTGGATTGGAGAGTGGAATAAATGGTGGTGCCCATTTCAGGAGCGATCTTTACAAAATGGACCGACCCAAAAATTATATAAAATTGGGTTTTACAGTTTAAATTCGAGCAGTTTTTGAACCAAGAATTGAGTCTTCCCATGCACTGCCCCCATATCTTCAGCCCACAATGAGGAGTTAATTATGACATGAACAGCAAAGTGTTCCCGTAGGGGAAAAGTTCTGCCCCAGGCAAAAAGTGACCATATTTCAGCAAAATTTTTCACTTGCTTTCAAAGAACTAGAAGATCAATCATTCACTAGAACTGACTGTGCCTAAGGAGATTCCTTTATACCATGACATTGTTAGAGATGTTGCTCATGTGGTCACTGCTTTGCCACCAGAGATCAGATGTGAGGTCATCTATAGTGATGAGCGATTACGTTGACTACGCATCGGGTCGATGTCGATATTGGGCAATTATCAATAAGATATCCATAGTCGATAATAGATTACGCCGATGACCACTAAATCTATGGGAGAGGAACAACACCTTCATTCTACACCCAAACAGGGAGGGAGAAGCTGGAATTAACATCCCAACAGTCAAAGGATAGGGGCACATCTTAGGAAACACACTTGGGGTAAAAAGCCCAGAAAAAAATCCAGACCATTCACTACCCTGTCTTGCACCACAGCATGACCCTTAAACTGCATACCCACAAATTAAAAAATGCCATAGGCAGTATCATTTGAACCACATTTTATTGCTGGGCATTAATATCCCTGTCCCGGAACGCAGCATAAACCCGAAACCGCAGACCCAGATTAAAAAGTGCCGGAAAAAGGGGTCTTTCAACCACCATTTTTTTTTTTAACTGGACATTAACTATAAATGTCCTGTACCCATATGACCATTTAAACCGTCTACCCCCAGATTAAAAAAGGCTGGAAAAGGGGTCTTTTAACCACCATTTTTTGTTAACTGGGCATTGACTATATCTGTTCTGTACCACGTATAACAAAAACCTGTCTAACCCACAGATAAAAAGTGCAAAAAAAAGGATTCTTTAAACCCACCTTTTTTAGTTGAACGGGAAATAACTATAATTTCCTGTACCGCAGTATACCAAAAAACTGTTGACCCAAGAAAAAAAAATGCGGGAAAAGGAGTCTTCCCCCACCATTTTAGTTGAACGGGAATTACTAACCCCTGACTGCAGATGACCTTTAAAAAACCCTTCGACCCCCCAAATTTAAAAAGGCCGGAAAAGGAGTTTTTGAACCACCTTTTAATAAACTGAAAAACGATATCTGTCCTTACCGCGTATGCCCATTTAAACCTTCTACCCACAGTTTAAAAAAGTGCTGGAAAAGGAGTTTCAACCACCATTTTTAGTTAACTGACTTTGACTAAACCCCGTTCTGTACCACAGTATGACCATTAAACCTGTCTAACCCACAGTTTAAAAAAGTGCGGGGGAAAGGATCTTTGAACCACATTTTTTTTGAACGGGGATATTGATTTTTACCTGTTCTGTACCCCAGAAAGACCATTAAACCGTCAAAACCCAAAATTAAAAGTGCCGAAAAAGGTTTTTTTGTGAAACGGGAATTTGAATATAATTTTGATATTTGATAATCATTTAATTTTATGGCTTCCATCTGTCTTCTTCAAATTTAAACTTTGTTCTAATATGAATTTCTGACTAGAATAAAGGACATGTTCTTTCCCGCTCACATATTTGGTCTAGAGATACGTCTAGAACCCGTGGATTTGAAAAAACAGGTCATACCCTTTTGTTTAAAGGTTATTAGATTATGTTCCCAGACAGATGTCAAGTATTCTTTTCTTTTTTTTGTAAGGGGGAGGGTCATGATTTTAAAATTAAATGATATCTTTACTTTAAAGGACACTGATTGGATGAACCTAATCTTAGCTATATACTTTTTTTAAATTTTGGATTGTAATATCCCTACCTTCTCTGTATGATCACCCTATACCCTTTAAAAAATCATTCAGTCCATAATAAAGCATTTCAATCTTTTGAATAAACACAGTGCTTTGTTATGTTGGGGGTCCGTGGGAGACAGAGAGGTTGCTAAGAAAGGAATCACATCATTTGAAACCACCTTTTAAATTGAACGGACATTGACTATACTTCCGGCACAGCATGAGCCCCAAAACCGCAAGAGCCCCCCCCCCCCCGATTTAAAAAGTCCGCAAAAAGGAGTCTTTGAACCACCATTTTAAACTTACTGGGCATAGACATCCTGCCTGGGGCCACGCATGACCCCAAACCGCATAACCCCCCAATTTAAAAAAGCCAAAAAGGAGTCTTCAACCACCCTTTTAGGAAACTGGATATTGACAAAACTGTCCTGTACCCGAGAAAGACCATTTAAAATCTAACCACAATTAAAAAGTGCCGGAAAAAGGAGTCTTTTTAACCCCCATTTTTCTTCAAAGGGAATTGACTATACCGTGCCTGGGCCCCGCAAAGAGCCCCCAAACCTGCAAAAGCCACATTAAAAAGGCCGGAAAAAGGAGCCTTCAACCACCCTTTTAGTTCACTGACATAGACTATACCTGTCCTTTCCGCAAAGACCAAAACCTGTCGACCACAGATTAAAAAAAGGGTGGGAAAAGGGGTCTTTTTAAACACCAAAAAATTTATTTTCACTGGACCTAGACAAAAATCGTCCTGTACCCGAATGACTGTCATTTAGATATTTTTTTGGTAACTAACATTTTTTTTACAGAATTTTTTTAGGAAGTTTTATTTATAGTTTTTTTCATTATTACCATTTTTCTTTTTTTTTCAAGTGTGAAACATACAAAAAACACCCCCCCCGAGTTTTTAAAGGGGATTTTTTACACGTAGATTGTTTAATTTGTCCACCCCAAAAAGTAATACAAATGCCCAATCATCCCAAAAAATTTTTTATTGAGAAGACATTTGCCCCCTGGGTTTTGAAGGTTCAGCCAATCAATTCAATGGTTTCATTTTTCCTCCAAAACCACATCATGATTAGGGACAGACCCCGGGGACAAATGATTCCCCCATAGTGATCCACCCCGAAAATTTTAAGCCCCAAATTGTGCAAATTTGTGTCCCCCCTGGGCCCTTTTTTACACTACTTTAAACCTCACAGAATCACCTTTTTAAAAAACTGATTTTTTAGAGAAATTTGAAGCTCCCCTAAATTGTCCCTAAGGGTTTGGAGCCAGGGGGTTTGCCTTTCACCACTTTTAAACCCAGGGGAGGTCCATCTGCCGGGTTCCGATTTACATTTGGGTTGCAGTAGAGCCCAGGCAAAGCTTCTTTTCATCTATTAACTTTCAGGTTCAGCTGCGGGGCCAGAGTTACATTTGGGTTCGGTGAGGGGGCCGGGAAAGGCGGTTCCTTTCATCTTTTAAAAAGGGAAAAAAAGGCTTTTAGACGAAAGCAACAAAACAGTCGGGGTTAAAGGGCAGAGTGGGGGGGAAAAGGGCGGGAAGTGTGAGGTAAGACCTCCACCCTTCCTCATAACAGTAAAGACCTGGGTACGCTTGCCCCTCCGTGGAGTGCAGCCCAATTGAGCTTCACTTGAAATACGGGTTGGTTAACTCCGTTCCCCCCAGATGCCCTTTTTCCTTGGCTTTCTTTTTCCATTTTTAACTCAAGTGCTGGGGGAAAAGGGTCTTTGTTCTTTTTCTCTGCCCTTTTCTCCATACTCCCATGTCCTCTGAATAACTACACCCTGGTAAATTTTCTTCCTTGAAACCTCCTTGTACAATTCTGGGGAAATTTTTTTTTTCCCAAGGCTATTTTTGTACATGCAAGTTTTTTAGTAGTTTAATTCTAAAAAACACATTTTTTAAAATAAAATTGAATCCCACCGTGTTTTTGGGTTTCTCTTTTTTTAATTGTATTAAATGGGGTTTTCTCAAAACAAAGGGGTTGATAGCTATGTTAAAGATCTTGCAAAAAAAAGTCATTTTTTCAATAAAAGGGGGCCCTTTTAACATGTCCTACCTATTCCTTTTCTGGGCAGCACCATCACCCTTGAGCCCCTCTTTACCAAATTTTGAAAAAACAATGTCCCGGGTTTAAAAAAAAATTTTTTACCCAAAAGGACCTGTAGTCTAAATGGCCCTTTCACAGCAAAATTCCCCCAAAAATTCAAAATGAAACCCTTTAGCCACTTTTTACAATTGTGAAGAACAAAATTTCCTTTTTAGAAACAACAATTTTTTTTTTAAAAATAGGAAATGTATTAAACGGGATGTCACAGGGAAATCCCCCAAAAATTTTAAAAGTGACCCTTTAGCCACTTTTTGGGGCAATTTGAAGAATAAATTCTGGGTTTGAAAACAAATTTTTTTTTTTAAAAGGACCTGTAGTAAATTTCTGCATTTTAAGCAAACATTACCCAAAAAAAATTTTAAAAAAAAAATACCTTTTCAGCCACTTTTTAAAAATTTGTGAGGGAAAAAATGCCCCTTAAAAAAACCCCAATTTTTGGTTTCCCAAAAGGGCCATGATTATTGCTGTATTTTCACAGCAACTGACCCCAA
>JAODAL010071283.1:0-15582 GCA_025379985.1 Phyllomedusa bahiana
AAATCGCTGTTTTAAAAACCCGGGTTCTTCAGAAAGCGCTATCACCCCAGCAGCACCTTCCCTGTCAGAAACAGGAGGGGATGTGAGTTTCCCAGGGGCACCTCTTTTTTTAAAAATAGTGCGGGGGGACGTCACAAAAACCCCCCCGGGTTCCCTCTGTTTGGGCTTAAATCTCTCCCAAAAAAAGACATGCGGGGCAAATTCCCCTTTTTCCCTCCCATAGGGGTTTCCCCCAAATGAAAGGGCCATGTGCTCGAAACCCTTTTTATAAATTAAAAGCCAAATTTCCGCCCACACCCTAAATAAACCCCAAAGTTCGACTTTCCTTTCCGAACCGAATTTTTTTCCTAAAAATTCTAAACGTTCCCCACTTCGTTAAAAATCGTTTTCGCCCCATCCTCAAACCGGGGAAAAAGTTTCCCGTTCCTGTCACCTAAAAAACCAGCAAGTTAGTAAGGGTTTTAAGAGCGTAAAAAAACCAATTTTTACTTTGAAAGTGCTAAAAGCGCAAATTGATTTATTAGGATAAGAGATCATTGAATCCAGTGATTCAAATTTTGGAAAAAAACCTAACTACAAGTAATTTTTAAAATTCAGGACCTTTAAATGGCCATTTTTTTTGAGCATTAGCTAAAGAGGAATAATTTGACCCTTTTGGGCAACAATAAGGGTTTTTTCTAGGCAAAATTCCCCCTCCCCCCCATGTTGTGCAAACCATCGTGTCACCCAATTAACCATTTTCTTACTATGTCCCCCCCCTTTAACCTTTTTTCCTGACCATTTTCTTTTTAATTTTTTTTATTTAAAAACTAAAAGCTTTCCCCCACTTTTTTAAATTTTTTTTTAACAAAAGATTTTTTGTAATTAAATTTATTTTTTTTAAGCAGCAAAATGACAAAAAATTAGTTTTTTTTTTTTTAGATACCGATGTTTTTAATTTTATTCTTCTGCTGCCTTTCCAAGACACCCCAAAACTTTGACTTTTTTTGAATGATTTTGGAAACCTGTTAATTTCAAAATTTAAATTGGATTTGCCCCAAATGTCATTGAATCCTGAAGCCGACAAACTCAGACTCACCAGTCATATTGGCCACAAACAGAAAATTTAAAATTTTTTAGTTAACACTTTGGGAAAATGTCCCCCCGGTCCCTATAAAACCCTTAAAATCCCTTCGAAACTAAGATCTGTTTGTTGCAATGGTCCCCTTTCCCACTTTTCCAGTGGCATGATTCATCTGGTAAAAAAATGAAAGTTTTTTAAAAAACTATTATACTCATTACAGATTATACCTCTGCTGCTTAAAAAAATCTGGGGTTCTCATTTTTGGAAACGGCAAAGGTCAAGCCTTTTCTTTGTTCCCCAAAAAAAAAAACCAATCAGTAAACCCCTTTTCCCTTTTTCATATAGTCCCTGAAAAAAGAAAGGGGGGCACTTGTTTGGGTTTTCTTTTGGCAAAAAAAAGTCTTTACACCTAACGGGTTTCCCATAAAAGCCCTCCTTGAATTTTCTGTTTTATCTAGTTTTTATCGGGAAATTTAATAGGAACCTTTCATAGTTTTAAAAAAAAAAAATTGGGTGCCCTAAAAAAGAGCACTAAATATACCAGATATCAGAAAATACAACTTGGAAGGCCTTCTTTGTCATGGAGAAGACTGGATCAAGGGGTCATCTGCATACCCAAAAAAACTGTTTGGGAGCCCAGAACCTACCGTTCCCTATCTTTGGGTTGCATGCCTTTACCCCCAACCCCCCAAATTTGGCTCCCCCCCAGACTTTTACTTAGGGACACGACGGGGGTTTTTGGGAAAGGGGTTTAAAAACCCTATTTAAATTACTTATAAATTTTAATACATATCCCCCTGCCCGGGGGGACCCAAAAACCCAAAAAAGACCAGAGGGGTAGGCACCTGAAAACTTGGGCTCAGAAAGGTATAAAAGATGTGACACACTTAAATAATATCCAAAAAAAAGGGTAAATTATACTTTTCCAGAAATTTCTAAAACCCAAAAAAATGCATCCTGTTGTCAAAAATTTGGGGACTAACAGTCAGGTTTCAGGTTTTCTCAAGCCGAAAGGTTCCCCTTTAAATCCCGGGTTCCCCGTTTTAACAAAAAAAAGTGGGGTAGGGAGTTCCCCGGACGTAAATTTTTTTTTCCCCAAATTTATGCAAACAATGGGCCGCATGAGGGGGGACAAAACTAAATTTTTTAAACAAAATATTCACTTTTCCCGGAGAGATTTTCCCCCGGGGGTACTTATAATGGAAAAAAAATGCAAAATTTCCCTTGTTTTAAAGAAAAATGGGGGAACCCATATCATGCTATTTTTTTGGGTTTAAAAACCCCCCCCCACCCCTTTTGCCCGATCAACGACTGCCCCCGCCCGAAAAAGGGGCCCCAAACACCACAAAAATTTAATCAAAAAAATATGGCATTTCAGGGAGACAAAAATTTTGAACAAAAATTTTCCAACTGAAAAGAAAATAATTTTAAAAACTAAACTCATTGGGGAAAACCCCCTTTAGCTACTCTTCAAGATCTACTGCCCGGGAAAAGGTGTCGGCAAAAGGTGTTTTCAAGGGGAAAAAACCCTTAGTCAGCAACAAGAAAGGGGTTTTCTTTTACCCCCAAAAAGCTCGGCGGAGACTGCACTCATTTTAAAAGGAAAAAAATGACTAAATTTTTTAAAGAAATTAAATAAAGATGTGAAAATGGATTTTTAATTAACTCCTAAGGGTGCTGCATTCACTTCTTATTTGGAATTCCATATGTTGGTGCAGTAATTGGTCATTATATACACTACTCACAAAAAGTTTGTGATATTTGTTTTTTGGTTGAAATTTCAGAATGAACATAACATTTCTTGAAAAAAAAATTTAAATACACTAAACAAGACATCTCTTAACTTTACAATGCACATGTCCAACTGTTCAGTGTTTTAGTACTTTTTGCACAACTTGCTGATCTCTTAGGAGCTTAATAGCACAATTCCCAACAGGTGTTTGATCCCTGAATCCATAGTAAATTTTAAAGGGGGGTACGGAAGGGGACTGTCCCCCCCACTTTTTTTCTGGGTGGGGACGGTCCCCCACACTTTTTAGCCACTTCAATAAAAATAATCCATATGAAATCATTAGAATACAGTAAGTGGGGCGAGCAGAGCACGGAGGAGGAAGAAGTAAACCCTTTGTCTCCTACATTTCTGTGCATCTTGGGGGTGACAGAGTAGGTAGCAGCCTCAAGTGTCAGTGCAGAGTGAGAGCAGTGCTGATTGGTAGAGCAGGAGTCAGCAGGGACTGCTTAACCAATGAGAACGCTGCTCACAGTCCAGCATACTATGTATTTGGGGCTGTATCTTTCCCTCCCATTGTATACCACTTCCCCTATACTCAGCCCTCATCAGAGGAGAAGGAAAGCTCTTGCCGAATGCCAATGCACCAGACTACAGGAGACAAGTAAGGAGGGGGACAAGGGTGCCAGGCGTTGTGTGTGAATGAGAGTAGGGTATGTACTGTATATGTGAGATGTGTATACACTGTACAGTCATGTGTTTAGCCATGTCACGTCTTCCCTGCACTTACGCGCCGGGGAAAATTAAAGTGAATGGGGCCGGCCCCGCAGCATTATAGAAGTACAGACTGGCCAGCGCGTACTTCTAAAACACCCGGGATATAGCAGATTATACAGTACATCCCGCTATACGCCATGTGAACATACCTTAAGGGTAAATTCATGCAGAAGATATGAATGCTGATACTGGGACGGATTCAGTGCTGGATCTGCCTCAGAACTGGCGTAATTGTTTAGATAACAGGGCCGCCATCAGAAATTTCAGGGCCCCATACAGCTGGAGCATCTGAACCCCCCCCCCCCACACACTCAACACACATCAAACCCGCCCCCACTCAGAAAAAGCACCCCCAGTCTCAGACACCATACCCCTAGTCTCGGACACAGCACCCCAAGCCTTAGACACAGCACCCCCAGCCTTAGACACAGCACCCCTACCCTCAGATACAGCACCCCCAGCCTCAGACACAGCACCCCAAGCCTCACGGGGTTTCGCTTGGGCAGAGGGGGGACTTCGGTGGGGCCCCACAGTATCTCAGCGTGTGAGGAAGGGGGGTTGCGCTCCGATTCACAGGAGTAATTAACTTCCAGCAGCACTTCCAGTTCACATGCAGCCCATGATCGGAGTCAGCCCCTCCTCTCTCTCTATCTCTGCCTGTGGGCGGGGCTTCAGTGACTCCAGCAGGCAGAGAGAGAGGGGAGGGGCCTACTCCGATCATAGGCTGCTTGAGAACTGGAAGCAAGTGTTGCAGCAAGTAAGTTACTCCTGTGAATCGGAGCGTAGCCCCCCTCACACGCTGAGCCGCACGGGCCCCTGTGGACAGTAAGCAGTGCCACGGGGCCCGTGTCCAGGCTGACTAGTTTATGAAACAAGAGGGCCTGCTTGCAGCGGGCCCCCTTGTTTTGCCGGACCCTTATAGCAGTACCCCCTGTACTGCCTTTACGGCAGCCCTGATGACACTGATTTTACTCGAGTATTTTAGGTGTGTACTGTCAGCGCATATAAAGTATTCTTTTTTTTTATCAAGAAAATTTTTATTGATTTTCATATATAAACATAACCATTCTGATTTGACAACATATTTAAGCACAACTTACAATTTCCTATATTGGGTGACAGAAAATGGGGGTCTTAGGGATAACATGACCAGATCCTATATATGTTAATCAATTGCGACAAGACCCCTAACATTGAAGAGCGACATGCAGATTAAATGTTTTCCCAACAGAGGAAAAGACACAAACCAGCAAAAGAACAAAAACAATAACAATACAGACCTGGGTTTGTGTACACCAATCATAAACCTTTAGACCGAGCCTGGAGCCTAGAGATTCCTACCCGAAGGTATAGAGAATTTCCCACCTACCTACTACCCCTACTACCCACCCCAGCCTCCAAATCTACTCGGGGGAGCTACCTGTTCCTATTTGTAGTCTGCCCAGGGTCCCTGCAATGCTGTTTGACCAATACCAAGTGGTGTTCAGGAAAGGGCTCATGATAAGGGTAATCTCAGACACCGGGGAAAACGCCTCAATAAAGATCTGCCAATCTTCAAAAAATGTTTCTGCCTGAGTTCTTTCCTATCTAGCACATTTAGTCTATCTATAGACATTTGGGGCCACATGTATGAATCCCGCCGGGATTCATATGAGAAAGTAGCTCGCGCTACTCTATGAGAAAGTAGCTCGCGCTCTGATTGGCTAAGCTGGACGAGCCCCCGCCGCTTCAACCAATCAGCTCGTTTCTGCATTTTTACTGTATTTTGAACTGTCCCGCCTTTGAATATGATTGGTCAATTTTTCTCCATAGGATATAATGGGACATTGTCGCTCCTATTCTGATTGGTCAATTCTCCTCCATAGGTTATAATGGGACATTGTCACTCCTATTCTGATTGGCTGGTTTATGCCGACCAATGAGAATAGCTTAAACAATTTGAATTACTGTATTTCCCGGCGATTCTCTCTATTGCAATTCCCTATGTAGCGCCGGTCTCGGCGACAAACGCGTTGTTCGGGTTTTTAACTGCTTTATTTGTAAAGAAGGGTTCGGCTCTTTATCTGATAATGTTTTACACTTAATAAAAATGATTTTTTTTTATTAATACTTCATGCCGCACGGCGCTGAGCGCCGAGATTTCAGTGTGCCCATCATTCCATAGACTACAATGGGAGAATAAGCTCGCGCTCTGATAGGCTTGGATAGCCAAGCAGCCCCTCGCTCAACCAATCAGCTCTTTTCTGTCTTTTACTGTATTTTGAATTATCCCGCCGTGGATTCTGATTGGTCTAAACTTCTCCATAGACTAGAATGGGTCTTTGTCGCTCCTATTCTGATTGGCCGAGCTAGCCAAGCCCCCGCTAGCTCAGCCAATCAGCTCTTTTCTGTCTTTTTACTGTATTTTGAATTATCCCGCCGTGGATTCTGATTGGTCAATCCTTCCCCATAGGTTTTAATGGTTCACTGTCGCTCCTATTCTCATTGGTCGGCATAAACCGGCCAATCAGAATAGGTTTCAGAATTTGAATTACTGTATTTCCCGGCAATTTACAATATCATAATTCTTGATATTGCGCCGTTCTAGAGTTTAGGAAAGTGATTTTTTTTTTAATTATGTTTATTTTTTACGTTCAGCTCTTTTCTGACAATGTTTTCCGCCTTTATAAAGGCAATTTTTTTTCGGAATCATACTCCTGCTGCACGGAGCGGAGCGCCGAGATTTCTGTCGCGATCTTCGATCTGCTTCCTCGCATGTTCCGATCCTGCTTCACTTCGCCTCTGTCGGAGGATTTAGACCAAAAAAAAACAGGTCTGCTTGTCGGAGCTGCCGAGCGCTGCACTGCGCCTCGCTTTGCCGACTCGCGATCGTACATGCCTCTGGGTTTTCGAGCGCGCCGCGTCCCGCCCCGGAACGCTTACCCCGCGCCCACACCGCACCCACTGCCCGCCCCTTCCTGCGGGGCGCAGCTGAAAGTGGCGAACGCTGCGCCTAACACTGAATTTCCACGTCCGACAGCGGGATTCGGGCCAGGAGGCGCAGTATACGCCAAAAAACGGGCGAAAAGCCCGATCATACATGTCGCCCTTGGTGTTTAATAGCTTGAATCACTTTAGCCAGTGGCGGGGTTCTAGGATCCAGCCACGAGCCCAACAGGCACCGCTTGGCCGCCAATATAGCAACATGCAATACTTTATTACATTGAGAAGCCCTTCTGTTAGTTGGTATATTATGAAATAGTAGCATCTTGGGGTCAAGGGGTACCGAGGTCCCTAGTTTGGAATTCAGCTCATGGATAAGGTTGGTCCAGAAGGTCCCAACTGCAGGACAATTCCATAAACCTTGCGCTAGGTTAGTCCGAGGCTCAGTGCATTTGGGGCATGCCGTTAATCGGTCTGGAAAGGACGGGTGTGGAGAGATATTAAAACCGAAGATAGCTCGATGGGCCACCCGGAAGTATGTGTCTCTCCAGGCCTCATCTGTTATCATCATCCTGACCCTTTTCCATCCCTCCAGAACTGCCCCTGCAATATCCATATCAGGGAAATCACGTTCCCATCCCTGAAAAACCTTATCCGCCATAACGTCATCTTTGGGTCTGCGCAGGCCTGCATAGAGCGTAGACAAGGAGTGAGAAGAACTCACCAGCCCCACAAGACTATCAAAGTGGTTGGGTTTAATAAAATCGGGTACAGAGCTGACTTTAGCTTTAACAAATCCAATGACTTGTCTGTAGGCAAAAAGGGACTTCTTGTCTAGTCCATGAAGATTTTGCAGCTCCCCAAATGAATAAAGCCGTCGCTCCCTGCTGTTAACGAGTTGGTAAATGTTATCCAGCCCCAGTTCACCCCACTGTGCTAGATAACCTTTTTCTTGGCCTGGAGCAAAATCTGGGTAACCTCTCCAAGATAGGAACCTACTTGCCTGATAAGGAAGGCCGAACAATTTTCGGGCTGCTTTCCAGGCGGAAATGGTGTCTCTAAGTATCACGCCCTGTTTAGCTATCGGAGGGAGAGCCTTGTATGGCGTGTGTAGGAGAGCAATCAAAGAATAGGGGAAAACCATGCTAGATTCTATGATAAAGAATTTTTTGAGACGTTTGATTCACTAACAGCACTAAGGGATAGGAAGCAGAAATCTGCCTTGGGCAGTCTGGGTCGTTTGCTCGTCGGAATTCTGCGTCTGCAAGCGCCAAATTTCCAACAAGCAAACGGCACTCTCAGTGCCAAAAAACTGTCACGTGAACCCACCCTTAGTGTGTATTGTGTCTGTGTTCAATATATATGTGTGTGTATATATATATATATATATAAATATATATATATATATATATATATATATTTATAATATATATATATATATATATATATATATATAATATATATATATATATATATAAATATATTTTAAACACGCACACATCAATTTCTGGGTACCTGTCTAATGTAGTCTCTGAGGTACATGTGTAATGTAATAATCTCTGGGTAGGTTAATGTAATCTCTGGGGTATGGTGAATAATGCAATAATATCTGGGTACAGTGTGTAATGTAATCTCTCGTTTATGGTGTGTAATGTAATCTCTGGGGTACAGTGTAATGTAATCTTTGGTGTACATTGAGTAATGCAATCTCTGGGGTATGGTGTGATGTAATCTCTGGGGTACAGTGAGCAATGTAGCTCATTTCTAGGGTTCAGTGTGTTATAATACATTTTGGGGTATAATGAATTATATTATTTCTTTAGTACAAGATACCATTCATTTCTGAGGTGCAGTTAGTAATGTAATTTCTATGTCTACCATGTGTAATATAATTAATTTCTGGGGTGCAGTGATGTCATTTCTGGTGTATGGTAATAAAATAATTTTTGGGGTACAGTAGGTGGCATAAATGATTCCTAGGGGTCCAGTGAGATTGGGTTCTTTTATTTCCCTCATTCTGTTGTGTGTATAAAAAAATTGAATGGAGTAGGGATGGGGGATGGGAGGGGTTAAGAGAAAAATGCTGCATTGCACAGCATTTTTTATTTCCATGTTGCATTGCACAGCATTTTTTATTTCCATGTAGATGGGGAAATATTATATGTGGGCTGGTTAGGTTTCATTGCCGGGGCTGCTTTTTAGACCCAGTCCGGCTCTAAACTTTAGTAACTAGAGAGCCACTCATAACCTTATGGATTACACCTAAAGTGTTGTCATAAGGACTCCGCCCGGACCTGCTAGGGGAGCTCACAGCACTCCCTCAGACCTCCTAGCTGGGTTAGAGGAGGCCACTTCACCGCAGGGAGAAGAGGGGAGAGAAGGGAAGGGAGGGGAAGTGAAGGAGGGAGTGATAGGAAGATAGGGGATGAGAGGGAAAATTGGTCCCCCCACATTTTGAACCAAAGTTACGCCCCTTCCTGAATTGCCCAATAAATTTAGGGGATCAATTTTGAATTGGGATTTAAACATTCCTCCTCATCATGCTGTTCACATTTTGGCATGAGACCAAGACAACACCTTACAATTGATCATCAGTCCCTCGCCATCGCGAGGCTTCATGCAGGATGCTCTCAGACAGAAGGGGCCACTGAGCTTAGTATGTCACAGAGCGTCATCAGCAGGATGTAACAAAGATACAGAGAGACTGGAAAAGTCACAGAAAGGCAAAGAAGTGGAAGTTCTTTGATTACACATCACACACTGACTGCTTCATTGTAAACATTCATTGTTCCTGCGGAACTGGTTAATGAATGCCACACAACTCCAGGCAACTGAGTGTCACATTAGACCATTTGTAACCATTTACATCAGCGTGTTCTGCATGCTAGACGACCATCAATGATCCTGGAGACATCAAGGAGAGTGCTATGCATCAGCCACTGTTGTCACGAGATAAGATCTTGGTGGTGGTGGTGTTACAATGTGGGCAGGTATGCCTAGTCAGTACAGTACTACCCTACACTTTGTGAACTTTGTGACAAGCCTCTACTACTTGAATAACTTTGTTAAACCAATCAATGTGCCCCTGCATGAACAACATATAGCTAATTTCATCAGCATGGATGACAATGCTCCAGCTCCTTGAGGTTGCATCATTAGGGAACGACTGTTATAGACTGGGGTACCTCAAATGGAGTGGCCTACACTTTCCAGACCTGATCCTCCTAGAAAACCTGTGGAATTAGCTAAGTCGCTGTGTAGAAGCTTGTAACTCTATACCCCTGAACAGGGCCAACTTTTCCATTGGGCACACTAGGCAGTTGCCCGGGGTGCCCACAAGTATAGGAGCTGGTCTATGAAAGTCCAAGGAATACAAAACACACCCAGGATCCCTTGTTTGGCTTTGCTTATTTAACTGTTTGGGATGCCATGCCTCAGCAGTCAATAACTCACCTTGTTAACAGCATGAGCCATCGCTGTCAAGCTGTAGTTGATGCTCAAAGACACATGATACGTTATTGAGACATTGACATTTTTTGATGGTGTATACCCTCCATTGTTGTTGGCTTTTATTTCATCAAAATGTTTTAGATGAGAAAAATCAACATGTCATGCTACAACTTAAATAGCCTACTTACAGAATAAATATTACTGTAGTGTGAAATTTTTACATTTTCCATAAATAACACCTGAAATGCAAATATTCCTACCTTAAGTAGTGTATATACAGCCATTTCATATGTAGCTGGATTGTGGGACCTCAACATTACTAAGTGCATTCCATCATTACTGGAGAAAAATATGCAAATGGCGAATGTCTCTTTTGCACAAAAAGGTTCTGTTCTTGGAATATTATCAACACTATCTACAAAACTGGTCTAGGTTTAGTATAAGGAGGCAAGGCTTTGTGCAGCCAAAAATATTTACTATAATTTACACCAGAGATTTGCTATGATTATAGAGGAAAATTACATTAGCTAATAGTTTGCGCAGATTTCAATTTCTGGTGCACAAAGATCGCCAAATTTAATAAGAGGCATTCTACTCTTGACAAATGTAACATATTTTACTGCAGTCTTCCTTTTTACCATATAGCGATGGGTGCCAGCTGCAGCTGGTGCCGGCTGCTAATTACAACTAACACCCACAATTATTATCAGGGATCAGAGACATCTCCAACTGTCTAAATTGCCATCACCAATCCATGCTGATAGTGCCAGGTGTCAACTGTAAATGAGAGAGAAAATAACCACCATTCTTTTTCCTGGTCGGCCTCCTGTGAGGAGATTGAGGGGTGTTGAACAGTTGCCATGGAAGCTGGAGGCCTAATGAAGGCTTCTGTTGCTGCCATGTTACTACTCATTTTTTATTCTGCCATAGGCACGAGGTAATGGGAGAG
Organism: Phyllomedusa bahiana; assembly: GCA_025379985.1. NCBI lineage: Eukaryota > Metazoa > Chordata > Amphibia > Anura > Hylidae > Phyllomedusa > Phyllomedusa bahiana. The sequence continues at coordinate 10,891 of JAODAL010071283.1, forward strand.
CCAGATTTCTGCATTATCTGTTTAAGTGATCACATCTCCTAGTGGGGTAAAAAAGTTTTAAAAATAAAAAATTGAAGTTTCAAAACACTCCCCTTTTGTCATTTTACAAATAAACAAAAAAGTTACACATATTTGGTATCGCCACATCCATAAAAGTCCAGTTTATTAAAATCTAACATCATTCATACGGTATGAAGAATACCACAGAAGGAAAAAAAATCCCAAGACCAAAATAGCATTTTTTTTTTTTTGTCTTCTCATGCCCCCAAAAAATGAAACCAACAGTGATCAAAAATTTGCATATTTTCCAAAATGATACCAAGAAAAACTACATTTCACCCCACAAAAAACGATCACTCAGGTCCAAAGATGGAAAAACAAAAAAAGTTATTGGTTGCAGAAAATTGGTGCTGCAGCTCAAATTAAGAAATAGAGAATGTTTTATTTTTTTTTAAAAACTACTAAAACCTAAGAAATACCATATTTTGGTAGAATTAGAATTGTATTTACCTGCAGAATACAGATGAAGGACTCCATATAAACTAAACTCCTGCAAAAAATGGTGCAATTACATTAAAAAGTACAAACAAAGCCATCATATGATTATGTAGAGTAAAAAATAAAAAAGTTATGGCTTTTGGAAGAGGAAGAAATGAACCCAACAAAAACAAGTAAAAAAAAAAGGCTTGATCGAGAAGGGGTTGATATTGGCACATGAAATGCCAGTCCAAGTAAATTTACCCCTAAAGCTATAGCTCAAAAAAGGTTAATTTGTCCACTTTAAGACTCAGAAAAAGATGGAATATTGGGCAACTCCTATTAAATTCAGCTATTTCTGTCAAATTAGGAATAGTGATGAGCGATTACGTCGACTATCGTCATCGGGTCGATAGTCGATATCGTCAATTATCAAGATGATTTCCGATAGTCCATAATAGATTATCGCCAATGACCATTAAAGTCTACGGGAGAGGAACAACACCTTCATTCTTACACCCAAACAGGGGTGGAGAAGTTGGAATTAACATCCACAACAGTAAAATGGATATGTGCTACATCTTAGGCAACACACTTAGGTTATAAAAGTCACAGAAAAAAAGTCAGACCATTCACTATCCCTGTCTTGTACCACAGCATGACCCTTAAACCTGCATGACCCACAAATTAAAAAGTGCCAGAAGGCAGTATGATTTGAACCATCATTTTACTTGAACTGGACATTGACTATCCTGTCCTGGAACGCAGCATGACCCTCAAACCTGCATGACCCACAGATTAAAAAGTGCTGGAAAAAGGAGTCTTTCAACCACCATTTTAGTTTCACTGGACATTCACTATACCTGTCCTGTACCACAGTATGATCATTAAACCTGTCTGACCCACAGATTAAAAAGTGCCGGAAAAAGGAGTCTTTCAACCACCATTTTAGTTTCACTGGACCTAGACTATCCCTGTCCTTGGTAACCTACATCTGTTCAAGTCTTCCTGTACCTCCCTTGTACAATTCAGAGGAATATTTATATCAGCTATTTTGTACATGCAAGTTTTTTAGAAAAAAACACATTTTAAAATAGGATTGGAATCCCACCACGTTCTTTGTTTCTCTTTTTGTTAAAATTGTATTAAATGGTTGTCCCACTACAGGGATTGCTAGCTATGTTAAAGATCTTGCAAAAACAAGTCATTTTGCAATATGTGTCCATTAACAGTGTCCTACCTATTCCTGTTTCTGACAGCACCATCACCCTTAGCCACTCTTGACAATTGTGAAGAACAGATGTCTGGTAGAAACCACATTTTCTACAACAGGACCTGTAGTATAGCTGCATTTCAAAGCAGCATGACCTAAAAATTATAAAAATGGCTTCTCATCTACTGTTAAACATTGTGAGGGAGAAATGCCATTCAGAAGCCACATTTCTGTTCCAAAGGAACATGATAATAGCTGTATCTCACAGCAACATGACCCCCAAAAATTATAAAAATGACTTCTCAGCCACTGTTAAAAATTGTGAGGGAGAAATGCCATTCAGAAGCCACATTTCTGTTCCAAAGGACCATGATTATAGCCAGGGCCGCCATCAGAAATTTTGGGGCCCCATACAGCTGGAGCATCTGGGCAACCCCCCCCCCCCCCGGGCCGACTCAACCCCCGCTCCTCCCCCACCCTCCCCATCCCCGGCCATCCTGATAGAGCCCCACCCATCCCCTGTCCCACAACCATCACCACCCCAGAAAAATACTAAATTGTTTTTGGGGTCACAAAAAATAAAATGCAATTGTGCCATTGTTTTTGGATTTTGTTCTCGCTGGGTTATACAAGGTCCAGCAAATAGCTCCACATATCACCATTATAATGTTACTGGCAATGCCAGTATACCCAGACCAATATTGCCAAGCAACAATATACAAATACTAAATAATACCGCCACCTGTCACTACCATATACTGACTAGTCCCACCATAATGTTATTGACTAACCAGTATACCAAGACCAGTATCACAAAACAACAATATACAAGCACCTAATAATACCGCCACATCATCACCACATTTCAATACTGAATAATACCGCCATACTGTTAGTGATTATAAACCATCACACCAAAACCAATATTTCCTCCATACAGTGACCCTATAGTGGTAGACACCAGGTACACAGGTGCTTTGAAAATAGTTTACTTACATTTAGGGCTTCACAGGTGACGTCTTGTCTGAGGAGTCGTTCACTTTCCCTCTTCTTCTCTATTCGGTCCAGACCTCCATGAAGACTTACTCCGTCCACCACTCATCCCTGTAGAATTAACAACACAAACACCTGAGACTCCTCACTTTTTTATCATTTTCCCAACTGAGTGCCCCCTCCCCCCATGTACAAACTCCCCATTTATAATGGCCCAAATGGTAAGAATTACCCGTTGGTAGTTACGGGGATCCCCCAGACGGCATGTAGGTACAACGGGGCCCCCGGGCGGTAGCTAGGCATCCACAGGGAAGTAGCTAGGTAGCTTGGGGAGACGTAGGTAGCTTCGGGCCCGTGGGCGGTAGCTTAGGGTTCCCATGTAGGTAGAATGAGGGCCCCCTGTAGCTTAGGCCACCCCTGTAGGTAAAATAGTCCCCCCCTGTAGATTAGGGCCCACCTATAGGCAGAATAGTCACCCCCTGTAGGCAAAATAGTCCCCCCCCTGTAGATTAGGGCCCCCTGTAGGCAAAATAGTCCCCCCCCTGTAGATGAAGGCTCCCCAGTAGAAAGAATAGCCCCCCCTGTAGATGAGGGCTCCCCAGTAGAAAGAATAGTCCCCCCCTGTATATGAGGGCTCCCCAGTAGAAAGAATAGTCCCCCCCCCTGTAGATGAGGGCTCCCCAGTAGGAAGAATAGCCCCCCCCTGTAGATGAGGGCTCCCCAGTAGGAATTATAGCCCCCCCTGTAGATGAGGGCTCCCCAGTAGAAAGAATAGTCCCCCCCTGTAGATGAGGGTCCCCAGTAGAAAATAGTCCCCCCCCCTGTGAATGAGGCTCCCCAGTGGGAAGAATAGCCCCCCCCTGTGATTAGGCCCCCTGTAGGCAGAATAGCCCCCCCCTGTAGGAAATATTGTCCCCCCCCCTTTGGGGGCCCCTGTAGAATAGTCCCCCCCCCTTTAGGGCCCCCTGTAGCAAAATTTCCCCCCCCCCCTGCTTCACAACCCCCCGGGTAGAGCAGTACCGGTTGTCGGGCCCACGGGGGCCCCTGATTATAGCGTACTCAAGCAACATGATCCCCAAACCATTGACAATGCGAAAAATTCTAAAGATAAAGTGAGTAAATGGAATACGGTTTTGCCATGAAACCTTGGTGTCTTTTACAGTCTCCTCACCGCAAAACCAGCAAAATGAACTTTTGGGAACTGAGAATAAAAATTGCAGTAAGAAATTATAATTTTTAATTTTAAAAAATTTTCAAGAGGACCATTTCTTTTGGACGAGGAATGTGAAGTAGACCCGGGAAAATAATCGGTGACCTCGGCAATTGGGGCCACAACATCATCAGAGATATATGCCTGATTTTTATCTTGATTTAAAGTCAAACGATCCCCCATTATCTGTGGAAAGCGGATGCGTTTGTCTGTAATGACTCCTCCAGCTGTGCTGAAAGGGCCACTCAGATATGACACTGGCTGCTGGCAGGACAACACCTTTATGGGTGGCGAGCGAGCTCGGGCCCTTCATCCATTTTGGGGTACCCAGAAGTCGATGGGTCCGGAACACATCCAAAAACACGATGTTGAGACGCAGATAGTCGTGCACCATGATTTTTAAGCTGGTCTCTGTGTGTTGTATGTGTGCCCTGCATTACATGAGGTGGTAAATAAAGATTGCCAGAGGTCACCCCTTAGGCTTCTGCCCATTGCCCGCTGCTGCCGCTACGGCTACTTGGCACCTACTGCTGTCACATTGCTGACGTTCCACTGTGACATTTGAAGAACTGAAGCAAAGCAACAGATGTCTCCAGTTATCAATCAGCACGGTCTCCAATTCCTGCATTTTCCTCTCTTTTGGGTGGGGGGAAGGAAAGTGCTGAGTTTTGTTTTGTACGGGGATCGAGGAGGGTGGCCACCCATAACTGTTGTTCAGTTTGATGCTTAATGCGAGATCATGTTGGAGGAAAAGGAGCATCCAAGACTCATGTGAGAGATGGAGCCCTTTATTTCCCAA
>JAODAL010071284.1:0-15582 GCA_025379985.1 Phyllomedusa bahiana
GTGAGTGGGTTATGATGGTTGGGGGCCCCAGTGATCAGCTCTGCCTTGGAGCCCATAATGCTGTTAAGAGAGGCCCTGCCAATATACAGTGGGCTGCAAAAGTATTCATACCCCTTGAACTGTTCCGAGATTTTAAATGTTACAGCCACAAACTTAAATGTATTTTATTGATAGTTTATGTGATATTTTATTAGTAAGTATTTGTGAGATGTAAAGAAAATGATATATGCTTTTCCAAATTTTTGCAAATTAAAAATCTGAAAAGTGGGGCTTGCATATGTATTCAACCCACCTTGTAGGATCTTCTTTAGCTGCAATGACAGCTGCAAGTACGGGGGTATATCTCTACCAGCTTTACACATCTAGAGGCTGGAATTTTTGCCCATTGTTCTTTGCAAAATGGCTGTAGCTCAGTCAGATTGGTTGGTCAATGTTTGTGAACAGCAGTTTTCAAGTCCTGCCACAGATTCTCAATTGGATTTAGGTCTGGACTGTGACTGGGCCATTTTAACATATGAATATGCTTTGATTTAAACCCTCCAATAGTTTATGAGCCACCTTCACAACATTTTATGAAAACATCAAGGTATTTTATTTGCATGAACACACTATTAAAATCATGTTGACTTGAAAATGTTAAAATGGGATATATATATATACTTGCTGCGATCCACCTCAGTGTTGAAAGTTCAGTTTCAGCATAAGAGAAAGGGGAGGGGAACTCCCCGAAACGTCGCGATGTACATGCAGCTCGCTTGATCGTGGACTGCCCGGAAGCTCTGTAAACTCCTCGCCAGCCCTGGACAGGGCGGAAAAACCAGTACAACGCTGCTAAACAGTTCACCTGTACGGTGTTGTTCACAAGGATACGGACTATCTGACTATACAAGCTTTATGCTGGAACTGAACTTTCAACACTGAGGTGGAACGCAGCAAGTATATATATATATCCCATTTTAACATTTTCAAGTCAACATGATTTTAATAGTGTGTTCATGCAAATAAAATACCTTGATGTTTTCATAAAATGTGAAGGTGGCTCATAAACTATTGGAAACATATGTTAAATAGGTGTGGAGACCTATGTTTGGAGCCAGCCAGGATATATATATAAAAATATAAGTGGGACACTCTATTATTTAGGAATTGATTTAAACCTTTCCATTGTAGCTTGACTGTATGATTAGGGTCATTGTCCTGCTGGAAGGTGAACCTATGCCCCAGTGTTATAGGGGTTGTCTCGCTACAATGATGGGGTTTTAATTAAAAGATCTTTAAAAAACAAGCAGCTTTGAAGTATATGTTCATTACAAATGTCCTGCTGATTTTCAGTTATCCCTGGTAGTAGGAGTGCATCAGATCCTGAAATCCCTATAGCAGCCGACCTGTTGATCTTTATCTCACTGGCTGTCAGTGCTGGTGACTCATCTGTTTCTGAATACAGGTAGGAGCACAGAGCCCCTCCTCCACAGTATGCTTCTGTAGGGAAGGGAGGGGGAGGGCTTCTGTGTCTGTGTAGCTGGATTAACCCTGTGTGTGCCTGCTCCCTCCTGCTCTCTACACAGATTGAGGAGAGCAGAGATGAGGCTGATCTGTAGTCAGTAGGTGTGACAGCAGTGAAGTGTGTTACTATAATCATGATGTGTCTCTGGAGCTCTGACTATACTAATAGAACATATCAGGGGGGGCATGTGAACGCTTCCTATCTCTCCCTGCTCTGCTGTATTAGTGACACATCTTGATTATAGTAACTCACTTCACAGCTGCCCTGTGTCTGTTCTGACAGGGTTTGTTTGTTGTTGCTTGAGAAGTCCATGGAGATTTGTATGCTTAGCAGGGGGTATAGGAACACTTGCATCCCCCTCTGCTCTGCTATTAGCATACACAGCTTCACAGACCTCTGGCTCCACACTCATAGATCAGCCCTCTCCCTGCTGTCTCCTGACTCTGTGGAGCTGACAGTGCAGCTGATCCAGCAGTGAGCAGCAGACCTAGTCAGGCACACACAGGGTTAACCCGGGCAGCAAACCCCCTCACCTTACCCCTGCTGTATAGAAGTTACTGCAGTCAGAGGAGGAGAGCTGTCTGTGTGCTGAGGGGAGGGGGAAAGGGGGAGGAGAAGAGGCAGACAAGAAGCACGCCCCTGAATTCAGTGTGTCTGGCAGCATAGAATTTTTGAAGCAGGCTGAAAGCCTGTAGTGAGACAACTCCTTTAAGTCTTTTGTAGCCTCTAACAGGTTTTCCACCAGGATTGTCCTGTATTTGGCTCCATTCATTTTCCCATCAACTCTGATCAGCTTCCCAGTTCCTGTTGAAGCAAAGCCTCCCCACAGCATGTTGCTGCCACCACCTTGCTTCATGGTGGCGATGCTGTGTTCAGGATGATGTGCAGTATCGGCTTTCCTCCACACATTGCGTTTGGCATGTAAGCCAAAAAGTTCATTTTTGGTCTCATCTGAGCAGAACATCATCTTCCACATGCTTATTGTGTTCCTTATATAGCTTGCAAACAGCAAACTAGACTTGTTATGGCTTTCAAAAAGGGCTTTCTTCTTGCCACTTTTCAATAAAGGCAAGATTTATGGAGTACATGACTAATAATTGTACGAAATTATTCTTTGGATACATTTCAAGAATCAGAGACTTCCGAAAATGACATTATGAAGTAACAGCATTTTCTGGCACACAAAATTGAAATAGGAAACAGACATAAGCCATCAAACAGCTGTCTTCCAATCACCAAATTTTAATCTGTATGACGGATAAAGAAGGAGAAATTGTTGTTCTCAATAAGACTATGTTTAAAAATCTTGCTTTGACTATTTTGAATGACAACACCACGACAAAACCATCCCATTTATGGACATCCTCAATAATATTGTATTAGAAGGAATCAATCTTGGTATCTTCAATAAAAAAAAGCTAGATTCTTAATTGATATCAATCCTGTAATATCTTCCGCCCATGGATACAAAAAAATCCCTAAATCAACAGTGTTACCTCAATTGCGTCCCATTATATTACATCATATGCATTATTGCAGCCATTGGTGTAGAAGGCCCGGCATACATTAAAGACTCTAAACAGGTTCTGGCAATGTTAAAGAACTTTGACTAGAGCCATAAGTACATATGGATGACTTATGATGTGTCAGCATTGTACTCTTGCATCCCCCACAAGATAGCCATTGTGGCGCTAGCACATCACCTATATACTTATAGTATATGAGTTTATTTTGGATGCTGTCAAATACTTATTGAAACACAAATATTTAGCATTTGACAATTAAAGGGGTTGTATCATTACATTAAATAGTCTTCAGAATAAGGGGACAGTGAAAACAAGCAACTTTGCAATTGGATGTCATTTGTAAAGCTGTCTTGTTTTCACTGTCTCCCTTATCTTCATTTTCTGTAAACACTGTTCCCCAGTGCCGGTCGGCTTCCTTCTCCGTTCATTTCATTGGCTGACGGCTCTACTAATTTACATTCTGTCTCCCTCCCCCCAGTCGTATTCACAGAGCGCGCATTCTTGCCTCTCTCACTCAGAATAAGGGGCTGGCAACATTTCACTCTGCACAGCCAGCAGCTCCCCAGTATCACTGCAGCTGCTTCTACAATCAGAAAACAGCAGAATTGTGCCTCGGTGCCTAATGCTGAGGCATGTAAATGTAGCAAGGAGACAGACCTGTGCTGCTCTGTATTAGGTCATAGAAGACTGGATTCAACTTTACAAACCTCCAGCTGTGAAAGGAGAAGAGATCAGTGCTCTGAGTTCATAGAAGAATGTCTAGACTGAATGCAGGCCTGTGGTATGTAAACAGCTCTTACAAAATAAGACTGCATAAGGAGAGCAATGACACAGCGACATGTGGACTTAGACAGAGAGGTGGGGGAAGAGCAGGGATGTGCTATCCCCTCCCACTGATCTCAAACAAACAAACTGACTCGGGAGCGAGCACGAACATTGAAGTGGGGGATGATGTCATCCCCCTTCAGTTAAAAAACACCCAGCTGGGAGGGGAAGAAACTCCCCTGGATTTGAGGAACTGAGAAAATGAAGCTATAGGAAAACAGATGAACTGATGAAGCGATACATACCCTTTAGGTTTTTTTTACAGGTCAAGGCGGACCAATGGGAGCTAAATTTTTGCCATCATTGGCAAATTTATATGTATTCTGGTGGGAAGAACAGCCAATTTAATCTTCCAATAATCCATTTAGCCAATTCATACATTTGTATGGGAGGTTCATAGATGAATCACTGATAGCGTGGAAAGGAGACCATGAATCTTTATCCGAATTTATTTTTTACATCAATATTAATAACATCAATTTGAAATTCACAAATAATGCACACAAATCAGATATCTCCTTTCTTGCTATACGTGATATCAGGTGATTGTGTCACAAACAAAGAATGCTGTTCTCTGTATTGGAAAAATACAGATGCTAACACCATACTACACACTAACAGCAGCCACTCTAAGGGCTATCCCTGTTGGAGAACTTACCTTTATCAAAAGGGCATGTTACCTCCATTATTAGGGGAACAGACAGGGCAATCTGTCATAAAGACCGCGATCGTCGAACAGTCTGTTGTTTACCTGGGGCCCAAGATCGACATCAAGGATCCGGTTGACAGATTACTGGGTGGGGCTGGTGAGAATCCAGCTGTCATGGTCCACATTGGCACCAATGACAAAGACAAAGGAAAGTGGAATGTCCTTAAAAACTATATCAGGTACTTAGGCCAAAAGCTCAAGGCAAGGACCTCCAAGGTAATATTTTCAGAAATACTACCTGTTCCACGGGCCACACCAGAGAGGCAGCGGGAGATTAGAGAGGTGAATAAGTGGCTCAAAAATTGGTGTAGGAAAGAGGGATTTGGGTTTTTGAAGAACTGGGCTGACTTCTGTCTTGGCTACAAACTGTATGCTACGGACGGGCTACACATAAATAGGGAGGGTGCCGCTCTATTGGGTAACAAAATGGCCAAGAAATTGGAGGAATATTTAAACTAGGGACTGGGGGGAGGGAAACTACAAATAAAGCGTGCAAGATAGTGAACATAGAGAGCTGGAAATTAGTAATAAAACATGGGGTGGAGTGGAGGGAGGGGGTGTAGCAATAGTTAAAAAGAACAGGAAGAAAGGAATAAAAACTGCAAAATCTTTAAATTGCATGCTGACCAATGCCAGGAGTCTGACTAACAAAATAAATGAACTAGAATTATTAATAGCTGAAGAAAAATATGACATAGTGGGGATAACTGAGACATGGCTGGACGAGAGCTATGACTGGGCGGTTAACTTGCAGGGTTACAGTCTATTTAGAAGAGATCGTAAAGACCGGAAGGGGGGAGGTGTCTGTCTCTATGTAAAATCCTGTCTGAAGCCAGCACTGCGGGAAGATATAGATACAGGGAATGAGCATTTGAAGTCATTATGGGTAGATATACATGGGGGTACTAACAATAATATAATCCTAATAGGGGTCTGCTATAGGCCCTCAAATATAACAGAACGCTGGCAAGCGGTCTTGGGTTACCAAGGAGGCATGGATGAAGTTCCCGGCTGACCTGGAGCCCAGGAAGGCAGAAATCCGGAACGATAGGCCAGCATCAGATGTCACCTCCACTGGCATCATTAAACGTGGAGAGGAGGAATCAGCACTTAGGGACGCCTCTCCTACGGCACCTAGGTGCAAGCGTTTCCAGAATGCTGGGGACATAGCGGACAGCTTCTGCAGAAATCATCCGGGCTGGTGCAGTAGAGACATAAGTTCGCTGTCCGACGGCGGGTCAGCTCTTGCTCCGATAAGTGGGCCTGATCCACCTGCATGGGTTCCGCATCGGAGGCTTGAGGAGGCGGCAATGGGGAATGCTGCCAACGGGGGCGTGCAGAGTCTCTCTCTTGGTGGAGCTCTTCCTGCCCTTCAGCGAACTTTACATCGATGCGGGTGGCCAGGTGGATTAATTCGCTCAGGGAGGACGGAAGGTCTCTTGCTGTCAAAGCATCTTTTATCCTGCTGGACAGACCCTTTTTGAAAGTGGCGCAAAGAGCGGCGTCATTCCAAGTCAGCTCCGAAGCCAGGGTACGAAATTGAACCACATAGTCACGCACGGAGGAGTCGCCTTGTCGAAGGCTCAAAAGCGTGGTTTCTGCAGAAGATGCACGTGCCGGCTCCTCGAAGACGGTGCGGAATTCGTTGAGGAAGGTCTGTAGATCCGCGGTCACAGGGTCATTCCTGTTCCAGAGGGGGGTCGCCCAAGACAGAGCCTTCCCGGATAGCAGAATCACCATGAAGGCCACTTTAGACCTCTCCAATGGGAACTGATCTGCCATCAGTTCCACGTCCATAGAGCACTGGGTAATAAAATCCCTACAAAGCTTGGGGTCCCCGTCAAATTTGGAAGGCAAAGGAAGCCGAAGCTTGGGTCCCACAGTGGCCAAAGGAACAGTGGGTGTAGACGGAGCCACAAATGGAGGCAGAGACTGTTGCTGGAATGCAAGGAGCTGACGCATCATGGAGGAGAGCTGGCCCAATTGCTGTGCCTGTTGTGCGATTTGCTGCGATTGTTGGGCAACAATAGTCGTAAGATCCGCGATGCTTGGCAGGGGCACCTTGGCGGGATCCATGGCTCGATCTTACTGTAACGGGTAGGACAGTGGATCCTCTGGACCTCCGCAAGCGATGGTATAAGCCACGCCAGGAACCGGAATCTAAGTAGGTCCCGGTTTTCACCAGAGCCCGCCGCAAAGCGGGATGAACTTGCTGCGGCGGGAGTCTACCAGGTCGTTACCCCTGACGTGAATTGCTTGCGGTGGCAGCCGAGGTGTAGCGTGGTACAGAATCGTGAGGCGTAGGCTTAGTCGGGAACAGGCGGCAAGGTCAGGGCAGGCGGCAAAGGTTCAGAGTTGAGAAACGTAGGCAGGGGTCAAAAAACACGAACAAGCGCATTCCGGCCGGCAGGGGGAGAGCGCAGGACAGGATCGCGGTCAGGTAAGCGGATGGGATGGGTGCGCCCGCAGCCCGTAGCATGGTCAGCAGCGCCACCCAGGTTTGCCCACGACCCGCAGGACGGGACGCGGCGCCACCCGTTACAATACATTGTACATGTGGAACAAATTTGGCAGGACCGCATTTTACCAGTAACTAGTTTCATATATCATGATCCCATGAATACTTACATAGTCTTCATGAACTCATATAACATTATAGCCATGTCTGTATAGCCACGTTGTAAAATCTATTCCTGGTTTTATCTGTATCATCTCTTCACTCTTTCATATTGCAGGTAAGATTGCATTATACCTATTATATATAGGTTGGCGATATAACATATTTTGTGAGTGCATCTCACTATGATAGTCCGAGCCACATAACATAACAATTTATACTCTAAAAATGAGTGTAATAGGAATGATAATATTCATACATTTTTGCCATCAATACAACAGATTCAACTTTACTTATGTGGTTATGGACTTTTATCTTTATTTATATAAGTAGTTTTCCCTTTTCTACTGTTGAGAATTATCAATTTATATTGACATTCTGTAAACATTGTCACTATCACTAGTTCACATAACTTACATGTATGTATGTTTCTATATGTTTTTGGAGAAATTTGATATATTTCATTGCATCATGTGATATCATCATAGACTAACATTGGTGCACTTATGTTTTTAATAGCATGCCAAACATCAAATGCAGTAGCAACGATTAAGAGCGGTCCACACATCTGCTGTAATAGATGTACACTGGCTTTTTGGAAACATCTTTTTTTTTTAAAAAAGAAAAAAGAAGTTACTTTTTTAACTTTTATTTGTGGTGAATGCTGGATCCACAATTTTCTTGGAGTATATGCATTAGCTCCACAGGTCCTTGGAGCTGTCCGTGCACCCATGATGTGAATAATATTGAACATTGGATAATGGAACCCAGATGAGCAACATAACCATTTGTTCAAGTACTGATGACTAATAGTTGTTCTGTGAACAGATTCTCCCCCTGAGCTGTGGATCTCTGCAGCTTCTACAGAGTGACCCTGGATTTCTTGGCTGCTTCTCTAATAAGTGCTCCCAATGTCTGGGCTGTTTAGATGTCTTGGTAGGTTAGTAGATGTGTCATACTTCTTCCATTTACAGGTGATTGATTGAACAGTACTTCGTGAGATGTTCAGAGCTTGGTCTATTTTTTTTTTTTTAAACCTAACCCTGCAATACACTTTGCCACAACTTTATCCCTGAGCTTCATTGGTTTTTAAGCTGTTTGTTTACTAGTCTTCTCCATCTGAGGCCTGCACAAAACAGCTGTAGGTATACTGAAATTAAATTACATACTGATATACTCTATTTACTAATTAGGTGACTTCTGAGGGTGCTTTCACACATTGCGTTTTTGGTGCATTTTTATGCAGTTTTGATGCATTTTACTTGCAGAAATGCACAGCATTAAACTGACCTTATTGCTGTGTATTTCTGCAATATAAAAATGCACCAAAAAGGCCGTGCGTGAAAGCACCCTAAAGGTAATTGGTCACACTGGATTTTTTTAGGGGTATCAGAGTACAGGGGGCTGAATACATATGCACGTCACACTTTGCAGTATTTTAATTGTTAAAGAATGTATCATTTTCTTTACACTTCACAAATACTTGCTACTTTATTTTGCTCTATAACATAAAATATCAATAAAATACACTTAAAGGGGTTTTGCCAAGAAGTGATTTCCTCACCTAACAGGCTGATACTCCCCTCTTGAGTCTTGAAAAAATTGACATTTTTTTTCTGAGCAAACATGTTTGGCTAAACCACAGAGGATAACTATATTGTGCACAAACTCTAGGGGTTTTGTTTTCTCCCTCTTATCTGTTCAGGAGTAAAGATAAGCTGACTGACTACAGACAGAGGGAGGAGGGAGGAGGACTGAGCAGGGAGTGTCTGCATGGTTACTCAGATAATTACATTAAGACCAGCGGATTCTCTATAAAGCAGACACAGGCTCTGACACAGAAACAAAGCTAGTGTAGATGCCCAGTAACACTGCTTTTTTCTCCCCCTCCCTTCAAAGCTCGTTCCTGTGTCCTGCCATCAGATAAGAAGTGCAAACAACGCAAGCTAATGTAAACAGTCAGGAAACTAAGGGCATCTAAGTCAGGCTGCAGCTCTCAGAGGCTTCACTTTTTTTAATCCCATTTATTTAGAAAAGTGATTAAATACCCATTTTGGAGGATCCCACGTCAACATTAGATCGTGGCAAAACCCCTTTAAGTTTGTAACTGTAATGTTAAAAAAAATGAGAAAACATTCGAGGGTTATGAATACTTTTGTAACCCACTTTATATTGGTGCGATGTTAAAGGTGCAATGGTTCTATACCTATGCATTGTGTTTTTGATGGACCCTATAACATTATCTGATTACACACTTTAAGCATTTTTCTAAAGTGAACAAATAATAACCTGATGAAAATTGAATTCATGAATATATTAAAGAGGACCTGTGACAACTACTGATATGTCTTTTTTAATTATTTCTTGTGTTCTTCATGAAATAATAATTCTGCAGCATCTTCTCTTATATCTGTGTTGTTCTGTTCCTCTGTTACTCCTCCTAGAAATGTAATACTGAATCAGTCAGATGGGTGTTAGTAGTCCCAGTTTGGAAAGCGATGTGTCCCTGCACACACTGATTGTATCAGCACTAATTGGACAATGACAGACTATGGCAGGAACCCCAACACCACCCGAGTTCTAACACCCATCTGACAGATTCAGTATTACATTTCTAGAGGAGTAACAGAGGAACAGCACAACACAGAGATGTAAGAGAAAATTTAAGTTGTCCTGTGGTCATTCTTTCTATGAAAAAGGAAATATACATGATATCTTAATATGTTTATTAATATATTTATTATGTATTGAAAGAAAAGAAACGTGCACATTGTAGGTTGGTATGTACGTGATCTAAAAATAAATATATACAATGATCAAAGAGTGTCACAGATCTCAAGAGTTTTCCATCTGGTTTGGAAGAACAGATGTTCCCTTCACCTACTATCTCCAGCATTTTCCCCCACACCACAGATAGTTAGCACAGTTGAGCAGGGTCCTCTATTTCTTTATGTATCGTGTTTCTGTATGTATTTTGTTGATGTCTGTATTTGTATTTGTGCAACATACAACATGCATTGTTGCTTATTAGATTTAGAAATATAATGATATTAATAGTAATAATATGCCTATGTGCTGTAAGAATTGTGTTCTTTTGTAAAGTTTATCATTTATAGACAACCAAGACCAGTTTTTGCTTAATGACCTTATGGCTCCCTCTAGAGGATATTTGCTGAATAACGAGGATAATTATTTCTATATGATGAACCTTATCCACTACTATCTAAAGAGATATTGAAGTGGTCATATACAGTACTTGATAAGGTTGAATAAAAGATACAGGTACATCAAGTCCAACCTATAATTTTGTCATGTTGATCAAAACTCTTTGTGCCGATAGCCCTATACTAGAGGAAAAAATATCAGAATAAATCTCGGGTTCAACTTCCTATCCCCAGACTTTAACTCTCGATTCTAGTAACTTATAACATATATGCTTTTAAGAAAGGCATCCATGACTATTCTGACTTGCTTATAAATCAACCATCACAACATCTTAAGTTCTCTTTTCTCTTACAGATTTCCACCGATGATGGTAAAAACTCTTGTCCTGTAGCTTTAGACCAGAGGTTCCCAACCCTAGTCCTCAAGGCACACCAACAGGTCATGTTTTCTGGCTTTCCTTAGCATTGCACAGGTGATATCATTATTGTCAGTGCATTCTGTGGGAGATCCTGAAAACATGACCTGTTGGTGTGCCTTGAGGACTGGAGTTGGGGAACACTGCTTTAGACGATGCTTCCTTGTCATGGTTTCAGCCCTAAATGCAAAAAGATTGTGTGAGAGATCTTTGCATTGTCCATTCATATATTTTTGCATTGTAATCAGATTGCCTTTATGCTGTGTTATTTTTCTTCAAACTAAATAACCCGACATGGGCGTAACTATTAATGGCAGGACCCCACAGCAAACTTTTCAAAATGGTCCTCCCACTCCCCAATTCGTTAAAAAAACAAAAACCTTATCCTGCACACGTCAGACACATCCTGCACACACCAGTCACACGTCAGACACATCCTGCACACACCGGTCACATCCCGCACATGCCATACACATCCCACGCACGCCGGTCACACACTAGACACATTCCACACACACCCGTCACACGCTAGACACATTCCGCACACATCGGTCACATTCCACACACACCGGTCACACGCTAGACACATCCCATACACACCGGTCCCACGTCAGTCAAATCCTGGACACACTGGTCACATCCCGCACACACCAGACACATCCCACGCATACCGGTCACACGCCAGACACATCCTGCACACACCGGTCACTTGCCAGACACATCCCGCGCACACCGGTCTCACACTAGACCACAGGTGTCAAACACAAGGCCCGCGGGCCACATCTGGCCCACGGCCTTGTGTTTTCCGGCCCGCGATCTCCCTGACTGCAGAGTCAGTCAGTACAGGGAGAAGGCAGGAGGGATCGTTTCCCTCCCACCTTCTCCCTTTGTAAAGCAAACAAAAGATGAACCAGCTTGGCACTCACCTCCAATCAGACCCTGGCAGCGGGCTTCTTAAAAGCGAAATTCTTCCAACAAACTTGCAGGACCTAGCTCGCTCTGTGTGTCTCTCGTTGGTTGTCCATATGGATATTTTGCTTGTATGCATCCTTTTATATTTTGTCCAATAAAGAAGAATTTCGCTTTTAAGAAGCCCGCTGCCAGGGTCTGATTTGAAGAGAGTGCCAAGCTGGTTCATCTTTTGTTTGCTTTACAAATCTACGGTGGTGGCGCCCGGAGCCGTGCTGATAACTCCATGATCGTATCATACCGGTGGATTGCATACTGCTGAATGCTAAAGGAGGTGAGCTGTTTTTCTTCTCTGGATTTGATTATTCTCCCTTTGTATGTACAACGCTCGGTGACGCGCTGCTTTACTCACGCCCCCTGTGACGCTGGGTCTCCTCGGCGGCAGCCACACCGGTCACACGCTAGACACATCCCGCACACACCGGTCACACGGTATACACATCCCTCACACCAGTCACATGGCAGACATACACTAGACACATCCCGCACACACCGGTCACACGCTGATATCTGATATTAGTGGACTGCGATTTTTTGATTGTTTACACAATAGATTTTACTTCATGTTTTTGTTGTGAGAGCATCAGTCTCTTTACCCTGCACTGACTACTGGTCACTTAAGTAGATAACAATACACACATCATACACATCTACACACACAGACATATATTCATACACACACATCACAGTCATATCCAGATACACATATAATTGCCTGTATGCAGTGCAGCTGGCTCTCTGAGTCCAGAGGTCTCGGGAAGACAGAGGGTGGATAACAGAGGGACACAGGGCAGCAGACACCCCTCCTCCACCGTCATGACTGTGCACAGAGTGAGCCGCATACAACAGCTGGAGGCTAGTGTGAGCATGGAAGGGAGGAGGAGGGGGCTGAGAGAGCAGCTCTTCTAAGATAGATTTTAGCAGCCCTGTGGAGCTGTGAGGGGCCCCCAAGGAAGTTTCAGCACTGGCTGAGTCTATTTGTCCCAGCAATCTAACTGTGTGGCAGGGGGTCTCTGGGCCCACCTAGCTCAGGGGCCCAGTCACAAGTGCGACCTCTGCGACCCCTGTAGCTACGCCACTTAACCCCGAATATGATAAGCTATCTTGGTTTTACAATTCACCCATTCACTAAACTACCTTGGTTGCCCACCTCTGCACGTGCTCTAGTTTAGCTATGTTATGTCTTAATAAAAAGTCCAAATGACTATAATCCCATGATTTAAAATTTAGAAAGAACGAGTACCCATACATTTTCTTACTCTAGATTCTGGCATATTACCAACAGATATATCAAGAGTAACAAGAGTGCGTATATAGAATAATGCCAGCTGTGCTGCATGTCTTACTAGCCTTTGCACCCCAATAAATACCAGTCATAGTGCTCCATAACAATCATAGTGTCCAAATATTACCAGCCATATACCTGTAATAACAGCAATATAGCTGGAATTGTGCCCCTAAATGGTGCCTTCATAATATCAATTTCCACATAATACTAGCTGACATAATACCCACCGTAAGGATTAATAATGCCAGACTTTGCATCCTGTATACCCCCTAGATTACCAGGGATAATAGCCCTTGATAAAGACTAAACAGGTTGCATAATTCATTTCCCTATGTTAGGTTAAAATGAGAACAGTTATTTGAATTGTTACTACGAAAAACTATGTTATGCTTTGTTTTCACAAGTTTGTTTGTGAAGCCTGGATTTTGTGCAAAATGTATTTATGCAGGTATCATTCCCTTCCTAAGGGAGCTTTCACACAGCGCAGTTTTGGTGCAGTTTTAACTGCGCTCCAATTATGTGCCTTTATTACCAGCAAGCTTTATTCACTTCTCTAAACTATTTGGAAAGTGCGTAATCAATTAGTGTGTTTGAAATCCTCAAGACTTAAAACACCTTTCTGAACAATTTAGACAACTGAAAGAAGCTTACTGGTAATAAAGGCAGTTTAATTGGAGCACTGTTAAAACTGCAACAAAACTGCGCTGTGTGAAAGCTCCCTAAAAGTTTGTTTCTGGTGGGGGCATAGCAACTGCTTCATATCTGATCTATTAGAGCAGATCAGCTGAACACACTAAGGTTAGTAGGAGTTTCTTAACCCCTTAACGACCATCCACTAACTAAAGACAGCGGGTGGTACAGGTCATCTTTCTGCAGCAATGTCTAGAGATGTTGCAACAGAAAGAGGGGTTTTGTGACTCCTGGCGCCGCAGCGATGCTAGGAACAGATCTGTACAACTCTGTTCCTGGAACAGTCTCTGTAAGCCTCGTCTGTGACTGCAGCCAGGGCCGTCTCTTCCATTGAGTAGGGTAGGCGGTTGCCCGGGGGTCCCATAGGCTCAGGGGGCCCTCCCGGGCAGTCGCCTACCCTGCCCAGTGGAGCGACATCCAGGCCCGGGCCACAGCGCCAGCTTGGAGCGCCGCCGGGGGGGCTGCTGTTTCCCCTTGGTGAGCCCTGAGTGCTGGCGCTGGTGTATGGTGCAGCTACAGGGGCCGCAGAGGTGGCATATGCGACCGGACCCCTGTGCCAGGGGGGCGACAGGCCCCCCCCCACCGGCTGCAGGCGGGTTCAGCCCCACCCAAGTAGCATCACGGCCGCCCGGGCCTTTGTATATTTCAACGTGGCCCGAGTGGGAAAAGAAAGGACAAAAGGAAAAAGGGGGAAAATTTTTTTATTATTTTTTTTTTTTGGGTTTAACTAATTGGCCAACCCTAAAAATTTTTAATGGCCAAACCTGATAAACGGGCCCCCCTATTTTCCCCCTTAAAATTTGCCTTTAATTAGGGCCCTTTTCGTTAATTATGGCCATTACCTGTAATTTGGGCCCCCAACCGATAATTTTTGGCCAACTGTTTACTGGCCCATTACTGATAATTATGGCCCTTTTACCGATAAAAAAGGGCCCTACCTGATAATTCTGGCATACCGAAAATTTACGGGCCCCTTTTCCTGTTTTTCTGGCCTCCCTGATTTTCTGGCCTATTCCCTGTTAATTTTGGTTTAACTAAAAATTAGGCCCAAATTTTAATTTTGGCCTTATAATGGCCCACCTTAATTCTGGCCCCTTTTATGGTTTTTAAAATTTGGCCCTCCCTGATTTTCTGGCCTATACCGGCTAATAAACTGGTTTTTGGGCCTATTAGGGGTTAAATTCCCCTGGACCCTATTACCGGAAATATGGGGCCCCTTTACGGGTAATTCGGCCCTATTCCTGGCTAAACTGCTAACCTTGGCAAATTACTGGCCCCATTCCGGGGTAATTTATGTTCCCTTGGCTTTTGGCCTCCTATTTTTTCTGCCCTACCTGTATTTATGGCATGCCAACCTATTTTATCCCCTACCGGGCAATACTGGCCCTACCTGGCTAATTATGGCCCCCTATTATGAGGGAAAAAAACAGGGGGGGGGGCCTACAATCTATGGCGGAATATACAGGGGGGCTAAAATATAGGGGGGAAATATTCCCAGGGGGGCTCAATCTACAGGGGGCTAAAAATTACTTAAGGGCAGAAAAATTCTACCTACGTGGGCCCGTAAACCTACCCACTTATGGGGGCAAATTATACCTATTTTCTTAATAAAGTGATAAAATGAGGATTCTAAGATATTTTTGGTAAATTTGCAGGGATGAGTTGGGGGGACAAGTCGTCATGGCGGGGTGTGGAGGAAAGGGGAGGAAAAGGGAAAAAAAAGTTTTAGAGAAAGATTGGGGGCTCCTGTGGTCCCTGGTGTCAGGGGTTATTTTGCTTTTATTTGGGTCGTGTGTGTCTCTGTCATGTAATGGTGATCTGATGGTATATATTTTAGGTCATAAAATTTTTTTTTTTTTAGCAATGTATATATT
>JAODAL010071285.1:0-15582 GCA_025379985.1 Phyllomedusa bahiana
CCCAGTGAAACAAAAATGGGGGTTGAAAGACCCCCTTTTTTCCCGGCACTTTTAATTGGGGGCCCCTGCGGGGGTTTGGGGTCATGCGTGGCCCAGGACAGGAAAGTCTTTTCCATGAAACTATAATGGGTTAAAACTCCTTTTCCGGCCTTTTTAAATCTGGGGGCATCAGTTTGGGGCTATCACTCCAGGCGGGGTATTAATTTCCATTCAAGAAAATGAGGGTTAAAAATCATTGCCTTCTGGCATTTTTAATTTGGGGCTGGTCTGCAGGTTTAAAGGGTCAACTGTGGTGCAAGACAGGGATAGTAAATGGTCTGTGTTTTTTTTTTCGTGGCTTTTTATAACCTAAGTTTTTCCCCAAGATTTGACGTATCCATTTGACTTTTGGATGTAAATTCCAGCTTCTCCACCCCTGTTTGGGTGTAAGAAGAAGGTGTTTTTTGCTCCCCATAGACTTTACTGTCATGATAAAAAATCTCCCATCGACCCTCGAAATTTTGTCGATGAGGTCGGCTTTCACCCCGCCCGATGCGTGGCCAAGTAATGCTAAAAAACACTCCCCACCATCGGGGCCCAACAGTCGAAACAGATCGCGCAGCAAGCAACAGCTGAAAAAAGTTTTTTGGCAGCCGTCCGGGATGTCCCCCGGCCCAAAAACCCCCGTTTTGTCCATCCCCAATGAAGTTTTAGGGGGATCCTAAGGCTGCGGGGGGTTTTCATCACCCGGGTCCCTCCAGGGGAACTTGGGGCGGTCAGTTCCATCAAAGGTCCAAGGGGGCCTTCATGGTCATTCCCCTGGGGAAAAAGCCCTGGCCGGGGCCAACTTCACTCTAGGACCGGGGCGACCCCGGTCACAACTGATTTGCGACGTTCCTGCGGATTTCCCCGCACATCTCGGGAGCCTGCCCGTTTTTTCTCTCCCGATACAGCCTTGTTAAACTTACAGAAAAAGGACCCCCTCCGTAGAGACTACGCCGTGAAATTTCTGCACACAGCTTCAGAGTTGGCTTGGACAATGCACATTGTGCCCACATTCAAAAAAACCCCTTCCATCAAAAAAGGATACCCTCTCCACCAGGGAAACCTCCGCCCTTTGTTAAATGAGCTCATCCATCTGGCAAAAACCCGGGTTTGGATCCCTTTTTCGGGGAGAAAGGGGGGGCTCCCTCAAGGAGCGAACCAGTCCCCCAACACATCGTCTACCCCGCTTTGGCCGGTGTTTCTTCGGCCCCACGCCCCCCCCTTTGCACCCCCCCAGGGAAGAGACCAAGGGGAAGTGGACGAGCCCACCCGCAAGTACTTTTCACGGGACGTGAGGAGAAAAACCCTTTCTACTGCGGCAGCCCAACTTTCCGTAGGGGTTTGTCCCCCTCCATCCCCCCCAACGTCCAGGAAACGACGCACCTAAGGCTCCCAGGTGTGAGCAATCCCTCTCCACAGTTCATGCTGCCAGTTCTGGTCACAACTAATGCTGGAATCTCGTTTCAAGTGGCTGCCTTCCTGGATTCTGGATCTGCCGGGAATTTTATGGATGCTACTTTGGTGGCCAAGTATCGTTTCTCGGTGGTCTGCTTAGACCATCCCTTGGTCATCTCGTCCGTTAGTGGAGAGCTACTGAGCGACGCTATCCTATTTCGGACTGAACCGGTGGTCCTACAAGTAGGAGCTTTGCACAAGGAGAGGATCGCATTCTTCGTGCTACCCCTTTCTTCCTCGACTGTTCTCCTGGGGCTTCCATGGCTGCAGCATCATGCCCCTATGCTCGACTGGAAGACGGATGAAGTTTTGCATTGGGGTAGAGAATGCCAGTCTCGCTGCCTAGTGGCACCTCGCCGGGTGCACCCCATTCCTCCACAACCAGCTCCCAAGTCTCTACCAGGCCTGCCACATCCGTATCAAGACTTTCAGTATGTCTTCTCTGAGAAGCAAGCGGAGACTCTTCCTCCACATCGTCCCTATGATTGCCCTATAGACCTGCTGCCTGGGACTAGTCCGCCCCGGGGTAGGGTGTACCAGCTCTTTGTACCCGAGACTCAGGCTATGTCGGCCTACATTAAGGAAAACCTACAGAAAGGCTTCATCCGTAAATCTACTTCTCCGGCCTGTGGCCGTGCATCGACTACCGCGGTCTCAACAAGATCACCATTAAAAACCGGTATCCTTTGCCACTGATTACTGAACTCTTTGATCGTCTCCGGGGAGCTAAAGTCTTTACCAAGTTGGATTTGTGGGAGGCTTATAATCTCGTCCGGATCCGGGAGGGTGACGAGTGGAAGACGGCCTTCAATACTCGTGATGGGCACTTCGAGTATCTTGTGATGCCCTTCGGCATGTGCAACACTCCAGCAGTCTTCCAGGAACTTGTCAATGACATTTTCAGAGACCTCCTGTAAGTCTGCGTAGTGGTCTACCTGGATGACATCCAATCTAGGGACCCACCAGTCGCATGTGTGCCAGGTCCTGAAACGCCTGCGCGAGAACCATCTCTATGCCAAACTCGAAAAGTGCCTGTTCCACCAGACCAGCCTCCCGTTCCTTGAATATATAATCTCGGACAAGGTCTGCAGATGGACCCCACTACACTCTCCGCCGTTCTACAGTGGCCACGACCCGTTGGTCTCCGGGCCATACAATGCTTCTTGGGCTTCGCCAATTACTACAGGCAGTTTATCCCGCATTTCTCGATGTTGGTGACACTGACTGTTGCTCTCACCAAAAAGCATGCCAACCTGAAACTGTGGCCACCGGCTGCTGAAGAGGCCTTTTCCAAATTGAAGGCAGCATTTGCCTCCGCTCCTGTGTTGTCCCGGCCTGATACCGAGAAACCTTTCTTTTTTGAAGTCGACGCCTCTTCCGTAGGGGCTGGGGCAGTTCTCACCCAAAAGGGGCCCAAGGGCAAGACTCCGACCTGTGGGTTCTTTTCCAGGACATTTTCACCTGCAGAGAGGAACTATACCTTTGAGGATCGAGAGCTTCTGGCCATTAAGCTTGCTGTGGAAGAATGGCACCACCAACTGGAGGGTGCTCGATTTCCCGTGAATATCTTCACTGATCACAAAAATCTCCTCTACCTCCGGACAGTGCAACATCTAAACCCACGCCAAGCGAGGTGCTCTCTGCTCTTCGCCCGGTTCAATTACATTATCCATTTCCGACCGGCAGAGAAGAACGTCAAGGCCGATGCACTTTCTCGTGCCTCTGATGTCAGTGGAGAAGAAGAGGTCACTCCATGGCACATCGTACCTCCAGAACACCTGGTATCCACGGCTCCCATTAACCTCCAATGTGTACCCCACTGCAAGACATATGTGCGCCCTGCAGGGTTCTGAAATGGGGTCATTGCTCTCGCACAGCAGGAGACCCTGGAGTTCGGAGGTCTTGCTCCCTGATTTCCCGGTTCTACTGGTGGCCTGATCTCGCTAAAGATGTGAAGGAGTTCGTGGAAGCCTGTACCACCTGTGCCCGCAACAAGTCACCTCGACTCACTCTAGTCTCAGCCGGTACCTAGCAGTCCTTGGGGCCACATAGCTATGGACTTCATCACCGATCTACTTCCTTCTGATGGGAATACGGTTATCTGGGTGGTCACTGACTGTTTTTCCAAAATGGCGCACTTCATTCCCCTGCCTGGTCTTCCCTCTGCTCCTCGACTCGCCAACCTCTTTTTTAAGCATATCTTCCGGCTGCATGGACATCTCCAACATATTGTTTCGGATCGGGGAGTTAAATTCGTCTCAAGATTTTGGCGAGGCCTCGGCTCGCTACTACAAGTAGATTTGGACTTCTCCTCCGTGTACCACCCGCAATCTAATAGACAAGTGGAGAGAGTGAACCAGGTCTAGGGTACCTATCTACGCCATTTCGTATCCGCTAGACAAGATAATTGGTCCGGTCTGTTACCATGGGCAAAATTTTCTTACAACTCTCTGGAATCTGATTCTGCCGGGGCATCCCCCTTCTTTGTTGTCTTTGGTCGGCATCCCCGGCCCCCCCTTCCTCTGCCCTCTGCCTCCTCTGATGTTCCTGCTGTGGACAATATGGTCCGTGACCTTTCTGCCATTTAGAAGGAGACGCGTCAATCTCTGCTTCAGGCCTCGGCTCGCATGAAGCCTGAAGTGGACAAAAAGAGAAGACCCCCTACATCCTTTGTTCCTGGCGATAGAGTATGGCTGTCTGCCAGGTATGTCCATTTTAAAATCCCCAGCTACAAGCTTGGACCCCGTTTTTTAGGTCCCATTGAAGTCCTGAGGCGCATCAATCCTGTGGCCTACAAACTCCGACTCCCTCCTACTATGCGCATTCCAAACTCCTTCCACTTCTCAGTGCTGAAACCAGTCATCCTCAACCGGTTCTCTCGGTCAGTGGTTCCCCCGTCTCCTGTAGCTGACTCCACCAATGTTTTGGCCATGAAGACGGTTAGGGGGAGACGTTTTTTCTTGGTCGACTGGAAGGGGTTTGGGCCGGAGGAAAGGTCGTGGGAGCTGGAGGATAACGCCCCGGACCAGGGTTTCTTGTCTGGGTTTTTGCGGGTCAGGAAGAGGGGTAGGCCTAAGGGGGGGTACTGTAACGGGTATCCCCGCGACCCCCGTATCGGGTCACAGGCACACCCGCACTCCCGCAGCGTCCACAGCTGCAAGTGGTACCATGGCCCGGCACCCAGGCTGCGGGTGCGCCCGCAACTCTGATCTCCACTTACCTCGCCATGCTCCTGTTCCCGTCCCGGCGCGCGCTCCTGCTGGCCGGCTACCCGCTCGAATCTTAGGGCGCGCATGCGGTACTGCAGCTAAATTTAAAGGGACAGCGTGCTGGTGATTGGTTTAAGTCCTATTTAAGTCCTGCCCCTTCTGTGTTACCCTGCACTGTGCCTAGAGAAGAAGCGTTCCATTGTGTCTTGTTGTCATTACCGTGTACTGTACCTTTTTCCCTCCGTCCCTCGACCACGAACCTTTGCCCCCTGTCCTGACCTGCCACCTGTTCCCGACTACAAGCTTGCCTCACGATTCTGTACCACGTCACACCTCGGCAGCCACTGCAAGCAAATCACGTCGGGGGTAGCGACCTGGTAGCAATCCACCGCAGCAAGTCCATCCCGCTTTGCAATGGGCTCTGGTGAAAACCGGACCTACTTAGATTCTGCTCCCTGGCATTGCTTATACCATCGCTTGCGATGGTCCAGGGGATGCACTACCACTGACCGTTACAGGAATTTGTTTAGAATTTCAGGAAAAATTCGATTCTGCATGAAGGCGTGCTTCGTGGGAACGAATCGTCTTTTTTTCTAAATTGGCCATGAGCACATGGCGTGACATGGAACAGAGAACTACGGGAGGGGAACTTGATCGCTTGGGCCACTTCAAGTATGTTATGTATAGTTTATTTCAGCAGCTGAACACAATTGTCATCCGATACGTTATTATATACGGGTCAAACATCATGGATAATGTAATCACAGTTTACTCTCTCCTAGAGCAGCAGTCTGTGTGCTGTGAGCAATAGGAAAAATACTGGAGTCCTTTAATTTGGATTGCAGATGTGGGTCCTGGCATCCTCTAGCTAATAGCAACTTGTCCTCCTCCCCGTCTTCCTCTCCATTAGTATTGAAAGTCAGATTAGCGGCTACGGAGTAGGAGGATGTCCTAGAAGCTGTGAGCAAAGGGTAGATTGTGGGGCTGGTGGTGGTGTTTGTTGTGATGTTGCAGGTGTGCTGGCAAAGACGTTATCACACGACAGTTGCATATCAATGTTTACATTAGTAGTAACAAGTGAAGTGCCCGGAGGAGAGGTGAGAGTAGGAATGTTAATAGGTGGTCTAAGATGGCCGCTGTTCAACTTCAACCCGGAACTTCCGGGTTCTTTGGATTGATTAGGACACATTACAAATATGGCCACAGGAAGTGCAAAGGGCGGGGTTTGGTTTTGCCT
This sequence comes from Phyllomedusa bahiana, assembly GCA_025379985.1. NCBI lineage: Eukaryota > Metazoa > Chordata > Amphibia > Anura > Hylidae > Phyllomedusa > Phyllomedusa bahiana. The sequence continues at coordinate 5,926 of JAODAL010071285.1, forward strand.
TTCCGGATACAGAGAATGTTTGGACTACAGAAAATGGCTACAAAAAATAATGGGAGGTTCTGGCACGGGAGCTGAGGGAAGAATACTGGGAGGGGCAGGAGTTGATGTAATACAAGGTGTGATTAGTGTTGTACGTTCCCTCCCACAATCTATGCAACTTTCAGCGTTAATGGAATTTGATGACGTCAGTCCACCAACATTAAAAGTCGCCATCTTTGAATGGCGGCAGCTAACTCTTTATACATATGCATTCCTCAAATCCTTCTTATTTTTTACATTCAGTTTCAATGTAATTATGCTTTGCCAAGACATAGTTATTTTCTTTCAGTGCTTGTCTCCCACATACTAGCGTGTTATCTCTGTGATTTATGCTCATTACACAGAGTGTATCATTAACTTTTCCTCTCAAGTCTCATATATATTTTACTATTTTTCTCTTCGATCAAACTACTCGACTGCACCTTTTGATTAAGCGCTATAATCTTTACGCCATATAATCTATAATCTGTACGCCATACAGCCGAGGGGAGAAAATGTGCCAGCAGCGACAACCCCCCTTAACAGATGCTTTGAATCGAAGCCAAGGTTATACATTCTGCCAGAATTTCAGTTCTCTTCAGGAATGCAGATCATCTATCTATCATCTATCATCTATAACTATAGCAGGCTTTGGCTATTGGCCAGTTCTCTTCAGGAATTCAGATCATCTGTCTATAACTATAGCAGGCTTTGGCTATTGGCCAGTTCTCTTCAGGAATTCAGATCATCTGTCTATAACTATATCTGTATATACCTGTATCTGTATATAACTTATGACAGGCTTCGGTCTCGCTACCAGGTCGCTATCTCATTTTTTAATTTTTTTTCCCATCAGGAGCCCAGCTCCTGACCTACACTGAAATATGATACCGAAAGGAAATACACTATCCAGTCACATAGACTTTACAGAGCAACAAGCAGAGGCATTAATTGGTAGCGTTTAAAGCATACGCATATGAAAATGCATACATGTACCAAGCACACCCTGGAGGCACACCTGAACGCTTACAAAAGGTCTCCAAAGGGGAGGTGACAACCACCAAAAGACTTTCACTAGAATGTCCGAAAAACAAATAAGTCACGGATAAATTTAAAATCAGTGAACTTACCTGATTCTGTGGGGTTGATCAGGCCCCAAGTGATTCGGGCACTCCAGGACCGTGCAGTTGATGGCAAGGCGTCAGCCCCCCTCCGGATAGTCCTCGGGCGTTTGAGATCACGACACCACTGTCAAGATGATAATCAGGTGTAAAATTATCTTTGTTCCACTCCTTACCCAAATTAAAAATACCTCCCGAATTATATTATTATTATTGCTGCCGCAGCCAGAGCTTGAGAAACATGACCGACACCTTCCTTCAGGATATGAATCTGATTTAATCACAGTAAATTACTTTCCCAAATAGAACTTTTTTAATCACATGACAATTTATCACTACATGATTGGTTAATGGCGGTCACAAGAGACAAGTTATAATTTGCATGTACGTATGAAGCATTAGCTGATATGACACATTCGCAAACTCTCCTCTGTATTATCTGGGGGGGGAGGAAAGCCCTTTGACTTTATTGCTTCTAGCAGACAATGTATCTGTCACAAGGAAAGCTGTGTGAGAGATATCTGATACTTTGATAAGGATGTATAGCAGTAAAAACTGTTTAACAATCTGATGAGCTTAATAAGAATGTAATGATGAAACAACCTTTTGATGTTTTTTCCTTAAATTACCAACTTGACAAAAGGAACACCCTCAATGACATGTGCAGACATGAAGCCAATCAGCAGCCAACGGGCTTCTGTGACGTCGCACCCTTATAAATACGAATATGTTAAATTCTGACACTTGTCAGTGTGTCTCCTTTCACAAACATCTATCTGCTGCAGCACTATATTGCACTCTGGGCAAAATAACCCGTTTTTTGAGCTACTGGGGTGAAATACCTTCACATATGTGTCTGAACCAGCATTTTTTATTTTGTTTGTTTTAGTTTGTGGGGTATTCTCCCTAAAATCTAGGGTGTGTGTGTTTCTGCCCCATATATGCCTGAATTCCATCTGGTTCACTCTGTAGGGTATTTTATACCCAAGGATTAATTTATCCTCTTTTTTGTGGGGTAATTAGGAGTCAAATACAGGGTGTGTGTATTTCTGTCTCATACACGCCTGAATTTCCATCTGGGTTTACTGTGTAGGTAATTTTTTACCCAAGGGGTTTTTTTTATCCTCTTGTTGTGGGGTAATTAGGATCAAATACAGGTGTGTGTATTTCTTCCCTATACACGCCTGAATGCCATCTGGTTCACTGTGTAGGGTATTTTATACCCAAGGGTTAATTTATCCTCTTGTTTGTGGGGTAATTAGGAGTCAAATACAAGGAGTGTGTATTTCTGCCCCATATACGCCTGAATCCCATCTGGTTACTTCTGTAGGGTAGTTTATACCAAAGGGTTAATTATCCTCTTATTTGTGGGGTAAATAGGAGTCAAATACAGGGTGTGTGTATTTCTGCCCCATATACGCCTGAATTCCATCTGTCTATTTCTGTAGGGTAGCACAGGCGCCTACCAAAACAGTCCCCAAGCTGTTTCTAGGACTAGAATAAAAAATTCTATCATAAACTAATTAATATAGTGAACATAAAGCTGTCAGAAGATCAAAGAACTCAATCCCAGGTTTGGAACAAGTTGGCATATGTGAGGGCACAAGGGCTTCTCACTGCAATGCCCAGAGTGGATGGCAGGACCTAGAATCAAGAAACACTGTTGGGTCAATTGAAAAATCATGAATACTAAGTAGATATCCAATATTCTTCACTAATACTGTATTTACACCTTTATCAGTGTTCAGTAACAATTTATTCTCTGGAAGACTAACTTACAAGTCTTGCAGAGACTAGATAGAACAGAGACAGATTACTCCTTCAGTACATAACTGTCAGGGCTAGGAGGTGCTCAGCCTGCAGGGAGCAACAGTCTGAAGCAGCTGATTCGCGACCCCACCCGAATAGACAGTCTGCTTGCAGCTCCATGAGTGACAGAGGCCCAACCACTCTGAACAGGGGGGGCATGTCGCACCAGCCAATGGGAGGACCCGGAGGCCGCTCCAATCGGCTATTGGGGTGGTGTCCGGGAATCCCATTTAAACTCCCTGAAGGCTGAGTGCAGCCCTGTGATATTTCCTGGCTGCCTTGTGTTTATTGTGCTTATTGTGTTTTGCTTGTTATGTGTACCTGACCCCGGCTTGTTTACTTCCCGGCTTTATCTGTTTTGTATTCACTCCCGTCGTGTTTGACGTGGCTTGTTTACGTTTTCCCCCCGGGTTTTCTGTTTTGTGCTTGCTTCCTGTTTTGTGTTTTCCCCCAGGGTGATTATCTTCCCCTGATGGCCCCAGCACTCTAGCTGGGGGACTGTCGCCCAGTTGGGCGCCACCTAGGGCAGCACGTCAAGTAGGCAGGACGGGGCGGGGATTTTTCAGGCTCACTGTACACCCATTATGTACTTTATCACACCCCAAAACCCTTACGCCTCCAAAAAGTTAAACCCCAGAACTCTGTTAGAGAGATGGGGGGGCTTACCCATATTCAGGATTCACTGGGGGTACAATAGCAAGACTACACAAAGTCAGAGTTCCTGTATTACTGCCTCCCGGGGAACCCCCGTTTTCAGTTGCCTGAAGATTCTCAGGCAACAAAAAGGGTTTTTTTTGAAAATTTAGGGAAGGCACCACAACCCTTTGGGCAATGAGGAACAGGGGGTGGGAATCGTTATCCCTTCTTCGGGGTCCCCCTCGGGAGTGGGCATTTTTTTTTAACCACCTGACTCCCAAACTTTTTCTGTGGACATTCTTTGCTTTTTGGGCGTACTGATGGGAAGCGTGGCCGAGGCTTGGCTGCCATTTTGAGGCAGGAAAAAGGGAATTGAGGACTATTCCAAATTTTCGTCGCTGAATTTTTCCGTAGGGGGAACGACCCACTCTAAAATTTCATTTTAATTAGGATTACGACCTTTTGAAGGAAATTTTGGTGCTTCCCTACCCGGGTTTTCCTTGATGAGGCTGGCACTACCTTTCGCGGGAAAACGTTTTAGGGAGAGACTGGGAAAAAGCTCTCCCCCCTATGACCACCCCATGGTCCTTTTTTTACACCCGGGGTTTTCCTGATCAAACCCGGGAAACCCTTTGCCACACCGGAGGTTCTCGTCGACCCGGGATTGTGTTTTACTGTGGCAAAGGGACAGGTATCCGAAGTGCTCCAAAAAAAGAGCGGGCGGGAAAAAAAATTCAGCGCCAGCATTTCGGGGAAGGTCACCATTCCTTTTTTCCTTTTTGTACCCAAAAAAAGTTGCGCCCCAGTTAAGTTCATATAGTCGCTGTCTTTTTCGGGGAATCTTTTGTGTATTCGGGTCTCTTCCTTTTTTATATACCGCCTTCGCCAAACGCGGGGCCTACCGGAGACCACGTCTTTTCCCCCTGGGGTGTGGCTATTGACTCTACTCCGAGGCTGGGGGCATAATTCAACATTGTACTCCAGCTCGAGATTTTGGTGGGATCCAAATCCCGAAAAGTGTTTTCATTTATCATGGAGGGGGCGGCCACGAGTATTTTTGGGGCTCCCCTTTCAAAACCCACAACCCGGTTTTTGACGGGAAATTAGGTGAATTAATAAGTGGGGAAACTTTGTGTTACAGATGTTCCCCCCAACGGGGCAATACAACGTGGAGCGATTTTTCTTTTCATTCGTGATTTGCGGAATTTTTTTTCTAGAAACATTTGGAGATACTACCCCCCATAGATCTTACACTGTACCTTGCCTAAAACCCGGGGTAAGGTTTCCTAAGGGGAGATAATAATTTCGGGCCCGAGAGACTACCAAAGCAATTTTGCGAAAGTCTTCAGAAAGCATACCCCTTCTGTGTCCCCCATGGCTGCGGGGTTTTTTTTTTGTAGGGAAAAAAAAAGGGGGGCCTCCGCCATGCAAGATTACCGTAACTAAATAAAAATAAGGTAAAAAAAAAAACCCTTTACCCTTGACCCTGATCTGTTCAATCAAATCCAGGGGGCAAAGTGGTTTTCCAAATTGGACCTTAGAGGGGCCCATAACCTCACCGTATCCCAGAAGGGGGTGAGTGAAACCCCATTTAAAACTCCCGAGGGGCATTTTGAGTATCTGGGAGCGTTTTGGGTTTGTAAATTCCCCCCCGGTTTTTCCCGAACCTGGTTTATGATGTTTTCTGTGAACTCAATGGTTTGTATGGTCGTTTACCTGGGGACATTTTTAAACTATTTGGGGGGATTGGGCGTCTCACGTTTTAAAAATTTTAAGACGGATTGCAAATCCTGAAGGAAAAAAGGTTTTTTTTGTCAAGCTTCAAAAATTTGTTTTTGGAGGCGGAGGGACCTTTTCTTGGGTACATCCAACCTAACTCATTTCGTTGGGCCCCGGTAAAAACAAACTATTTTGATTGGGGCCACCCTTTTCCCGAAGGCCCCACAGCGGTCCTAGGGTTTGCTTTTACTATTTTAAATTTATTTTTAATTTTTTTGTCTTAGTTAGGGCCCTTGTTGACATTCTAAGAAAAGGGTAGGTTTTAGTAATTGCAACTTGAGGGCCCTAGAGGGATTTGAGAAACTTAAGCATGTTTTGTATCAGCTCCTGGTTTATTCAAGCGATCAAGCAAAACCTTTTTCGTTTAGGTTGAGCTTCGGGGGTGCTGGGGTGGTCTTCTCGGGGGTCCCCTACATGACCCCCCGCCCCTTTTCCTTCTTTTCATGTAAAATTTCCTCACGAAAGGGAAAATATGTTGGAACCGGAGTTTTGGTATTAAGTGGGCCTTTGGAATGGCCCACTTCCCGAAGGTCCCAACACAATCACTGTCATAAGAACTTTATCTTTTTATAGAGTGCTAAAGGGTTTAATCCACTCAGCGCGTTGGGCATTTTTTTTACTGCTTTAACTTTGTGTTACTTTCAAACCCGGTTCGAAAGATGTAAAGCAGATGCACTACCGAAGCTTCTTGCCCCAAAACCCCCCCAGGAGGGTCCTCCTATATTGGGCCCCAAGAACTGTTGTCTCACCCTTTCCCTTTATTTGGCCACTAGATTAAAACCATCGGTATGAGACCTCGATTATCCCGTTTCAAAAATCTTCGTTCCCACCATACCAGCTCTATTAAAAAGAATTTTTATGATTCTGTTTTTTTCTGGAAACCGGAGTTCTGCACAAAAAGGCTGATTTTTTCGTTTTTCTATTGGTGGCCTTTGTTTTCTGTGTGTTGAGGGCCCATTGGGATCTTGTGAAGTCTTACTAGGGCAAAGGTTTTCCCAGAAATTGTCTCCTATGTGGCCCTCACCTGTACCTAAACCTGGGCCCCCTATTCCATGGTTTTATGACTGACCTTCCCGTCTCGGGGGGCAAATCCTTTTAAAGGGGGGTAGTGAATGTTTAAGTAAAGTTTTAGTAAAATGTGCAATGTTTTCCTTTAAAGGGGCACCGTCGCCAAAAAAATTGCTGAACGTTTTTTTAAACTATTGTCAAACCCGCATGGTTTATGGGGAAAAATTGTTTCGACAGGGGGGTGAAATTCTTTTCCAAATTTTGGAGAGCCCTTTGCACGGCCGGGGTATCACCCTGCCCATCTCCTCTCCTTCCCCCCAGAACTAAGGGGGCAACAAGGGGGAAAACCCAAAATGGTTCACAAAAACCCCGTTGTTTTGTTCAGATCACGGGTAAGGGGTAAAATACTTACCTTTGGTTAATTTGCATTAAAAAATTGAATAGTACTCGTCTAGCACCTCACCATTTTATTGCAACTAGGTTTCCCCAAACTGGTCTTTTCCGTGCTATCTAAACACAGCGGAGGGGTGTTATTTTGAAAGATCTTGCACAGTCTGGCCCAAGTTCAGAAGAACTTGGTAAAACCCCAAATATCCAGAAGAAATTTGCATAGACGGCGTCTTTTTCTAGGGGGTTTGCTTTGGGGGAGAAGGTAGGTTACCACCCAAACCTACATTAAAAGTCCCCCCAGGAAAACTCGCCCGCGATTGTTCGTCCACAGGGGTTTTAGAAGTGGAATCCAGGGCAATGGCTAAAATGACCTCTTGTCTGGGATACAAACGGTTTTCACGCTCTCTTCTCAGAGGAAAATTCACCTGTGATCCCACCCCTTTGGGGCCCCCTCCCCAACAAATGTAACCCTTTGTGGAAGAAAACTAAGGCAATTTTCCATAGACGCCTGAAAAGTATTTTTACCTTTTTGGGAAAGGGCACACTAAACAAAACTAAATATAACTTTTATTTTAAAATTTTAAAAATGGGAAATGTAAAGTGTGTTTTAAAAACGCTGAGAAAAACTACAGCAATTTAAAACCCCAAGGGTCATAAAAAAATTTTCCCCAGGGGGAGGAAATTAAAATGGCCTAAAAAGGGGAAAAAAAATTCTAGCCCATAACCTAAAAAAATTCCCTCATAACCCCGGCCTATTAAACGGGGAAAAAAAATTCGTCCGATAAGGATCCCCCACCGGAACTCCCCCTCCAGGATTGAGGGAGGTTAGAAAAAAGGGGCCCGATTCATGGATTCCCCCTTTAAAATCCCAAAGGTGGTGCACCCTGTGATAAATTTTTTGGGTCCTTGTGTTTTTTGTGCTTTTTTTGTTTTCTTTTTATGTGTACCGACCCCCTTTTTTTTCTTACCCCCGGGTTGTCATCGATTTTGTATTCACTCCCCGTGTTTGACCTCGCTTGTTTACTTTTTCTTTCCGGTTCTGTTTTGGTTGGCGTTCCTGATTTGTGTCTGACCCGGGGCTGTTATATTCTTTCCCCTGACAGCCCCAGCATCTAGCAGCGCAGAGACTGTCCCCCCATTTGGCATCTGAGCCTAGGGGACACTCAATGCAGGGGGCATGGGCTGGTTTTCCCGTCAAACTCACTGTACCTCCTTTTATGTGACATAACATAAACAAGAATCACCACCAAATTTACGACAAAACATAAAAATCAAACAACACAAAATCATAAAAAATTTTATCAAAAACTATATATTTTGGAAACACTGACAGGGTCAAAGACGACCCACCTTTTCTTCACATATTTGTGCAGGGCTGGGATTGCCCAAAAGACGGGTTGGGACTCTCCCCTCTCCGGAACAACCATCAGTTCTTTAATGGGCAGATCCACCACTTAAAAAGGGGGGGGACTGCAGTGCCCCCAAATGAACAGGGGGCTCTTCATTAAAAAGAGCTTTTTATTTAAAAATTTTTTATCAAACGTATGTTTTTTAGAGAGGGGCAGGTCCCTTTACACGCAAGTGGCAGTGACCAGATTTTCCGGGGCAAACAATCATAGCACTTTAAAGGGGGACGTCGCACGGGGGGACTCGGTAAACCCCGAGATACCGTTTTCATCTAGCGCCGGGTTTTTTATCCCCAACCAAGGGTTCTTATTTTTGACTAATCCCATTTCCCCCCAAACACTGAAAACCCCTACCAAGGTCTATGGGTTCGCAGACACAACCCTTATTTAAAAAGGGCCGGGAGCATACAGGGCCCCACCTTCCTAAACCCCACCTCTGCCCCCTTCGGGAAAAGCTTCTCCTGCCATAGTGTGGCATCATGGGGTGTTTCAGGCCGGGTCTACAGTAGTTACCCCAAAAGAACTCGCTTGTCCACCTGAAATTGGGGAGACCACCTTTTTCAAAAGAACAGGCAGAACTCCCGATTCCACACACCAAGCCAGCATCAGATTGATCACCATGCTTTGAAAATGAGTCCCCGGGTTTTTCAGCTACCTGCCCACTACTACGAGCGCACCCCCTTTTGGGACATATCTCTTTCTATGCTCCATCTACCCCCCCCATCTTTTTCCCGGGGCTTATTGCCCCCCCCAAAAATTCTTTTCTAAACCCCTTAAATTTTAAAATCGAGCTGCCGCCCCCCCACACTGGCATTTTGCCACTCTCCGACCTCATCCCGCTGCGTTTTCCGTCGCCACCTCCAAACTGTGTATTGTGCCACTCGGGCCCACTGAGTTTTGCCACCTCCTCAACCTTTCATTTTTCCACTTGGGGCCAAAGATGTTGCTTACACTTCCATACTCGCATTTGCCACTCGTGGCCTACTGAAGTTTTTGCCACCTCCACACTGTGTGTTTTGCCCCTTTGTGGCCCCCCTTTTATGTTTGCAGCCACTTTTCAACCTTCAATGTGCCACCTGGTCTAGGGTGTTGCGCCACCTCCTCAACCTTTATTTGCCACTCTGTTGCCTAATGATTTGCTTCCACCTCCACACCTTTTTCATTGTGCCCCTCTGTGGGCCCACTCTGCGCTGCCAACTGACCACTCTCTCAGTCGACCACCGGGTTTTTCCCAATGCATTTCCACCCTCCACACCATGGGGTTGCCACTATTTTGGTTTTCTCCTTTTTTTAATCTTCAAAGGGAAAGAAAAGAATCAGATTTCTGAAAATTTGGGGAGCCAAAAGCAGGGCTGGGAAAAGAAAACAGAAGACTGCAAAAATCCCATTTTCTGCTTAAAATCTGTTTTTGGGTCAACTCCTGTTTTTTTTTGGGTTTTTAATACTGATGGATTATTGACGATTAAAGCAGACACTGACGGATGAAATGA
>JAODAL010071286.1:0-15582 GCA_025379985.1 Phyllomedusa bahiana
ACAACATGAACTGAACAGGAAACGCTGTTCTATGCAAAACGAGGTCATGTGATTTTTCCAGCCCATGACAACCATACACATCACAGTCATGACGTCGTACACCCAGCTCACCCTGCTCTATGCTCTAAGCTGATTTGCTGGCCACCAAAATGACAGGAAGTGACTAAAATGGCATGATAGTAATAGATTATCTGCAGATTGTCACCTAAAATATCGCGTGATTGGAAATTTTCGATTAGCCTAAAAATCGTGCTGATTTCAGCTTTGTCGATTATAATCGCTCATCCCTAATTTTGAAGAAAGCATTTCTGCTATCTAGGATACAGGAAAAGTTTTTTGAGTTTCTGAGTTCACACTTTTGATCAAAACTGTTTAAGCCACCCCGGAACTTCAACGGGACCTCAAGGCAGGTTGTCCTACACTTTTGATACCTCTCGTTTGGGTCCTATACAGACCTCCATAATCCAAGGAATGAAGGAACCAGCTTACAAGTTACACTGCACTGATTAAGAAGCCTGTCAAGGTGGGTGGTATACAAGAAACCAAAATGGAAGCAGCCACTCCTCCAAACTCAAAATAGAAACAATAAATGGTTATGCACATCCAAAATAAAATTTTGAAAAAAAAAAATTAACATAGGTGCAACGAGAGGTATCAATAGTGTAGGATCACCTGCCTTGAGGTCCCGTTGAAGTTCAGGGATGGCTTAAACAGTTTTGATCAAAAGTGTAAACTGAGAACCTCAAAAAACTTTTCCTGTATCCTAGATAGCAGAAATGCTTTTTTCAAAATTCCTATGTCCCTTTTTTTAGTGCTCTAGTTTATAGTGTGCCACTGTTATTGAAATATGTATGTATACTACAGCCGCACCAGTGTTGCACCTATGTTAATTTTTTTTCAAAAATGTTTTTTGTATGTGACTAACCATGTATTGTTTCTATTCTGTCGGAGCAGTAAGGCGCTGTAATGCACCTCACTTTGCCGACCCGCAATCATGCTTGCCTCAGATTTTTTGAATGTGCCGCGTCCCGCCCCAAAACGCCCACAGAACGCCCCTTTATGTTAGGCGCATTAAAAAGTAGCGAAGGTTGTTCCTAAATGCATTACTGCATCCGACAGGGGAGCCGGCACTGTGAGGTGCAGTATACGCCTGAAAACAGGTGCAAACTCCGATCATACACGTCGCCCTATATCCACAGCTGCCCCACTATCCAGGCTTCTACTCATCTCTTAATAAAAACAGATCCGATTGGTCTGACAACCTGTTCTTAGTAAAACCATGCTGGCAATCACTTATAATATTGTATTCTTCCATATATTCCTGTATATAATCCCTTCTGAGCCCCTCAAACAGTTTTCCCAGAATAGATGTTAAACTTATTGGTCTATAATTACCTGGACAAGGCTTAAAGCCTTTTTTGAAGATGGCAACTACATTGGCCATGCGCCAGTATGCTGGCACTATACCAGTTAACAGAGAATCTCTAGATATCATATACAGGGGCACACTGATAACCGTTCTGAGCTCTTTAAGAACTTTAGGTTGTAAGCCATCTGTTTCTGGAGCCTTGTTCACATTCAATTTATTTAACTTGGTTTGGACCATTTCTACACTCAATTTATTAAATTAGTTGGATGATTAACTGTACTGACACTGCCTATCTCCACACTGGGCCTGCCCCCTCAGCTCTAGTACTGCCCCTATTAGTATTGATATCACCTACATCTGCAGTGGGCCTGCTCACATCAGCTATTTTCTCCTCTTTTGTATATACAGAGCTAAGGAACCTACAGTATTTAGTAGCTCTGCCTTTTCCTAATCCCCAGTGACCAACTCCCCATTACTGTTATTTAAGGATTCTACATGCTCTGACTTTGGCTTTTTGGCATTTCTATGTTTAAAGAATTTCTTGGGGTTTGTCTTGCTGTCCTTGGCCACCTGCCTTCCTGTCATGGGGGCTGGCGCGGGTGCCGTTGCCCCCCGCGGCCGCCCCCCTGCCCGCAGGGGGTCAGGCGCGGGTGCCGCGGCTACCCGCGACCATCCCCCTGCCACCCGAGGTCCGGCGCCTGCTCACTTACCAGTCCACGCTCCGGTGTACGCTGCTCCTGCCTGTCCCGGCCGCCGCGCGCGTACCCGCTCCCTAGGGCGCGCGCGCGACGGCTGGTCTGGATTTAAAGGGCCAGTACGCCGGTAATTGGGTCAATTGCCGGCTGCTGGTCCTATATAAGGAATACGCCCCCAGCACTCTCTGCCAGACTGTTGGTGTGCGTTAGCCTAGTTCTGAGTGTTGGAAAGTCCTGTCTGATTTACCGTGTACCAGTCCATTCCGCTACGTTTCCTGACCTTGCCTGTTTGCAGCCTGCCCTGACCATCTGCCCGTCTCTGACCACAAACCTCTGCCGCCCGTCCTGTCCTTCGGCTTGTCCCCGACTACGCTTTTGGATTCCGATTCTGTGCCTCGCAGTACCCCGGCCGCCATCGCAAGCAAGTCACGTCAGGGGGAGCGACCGGGTAGCCTCACGCTGCAGCAAGTCCATCCCACTTTGCGGCGGGTTCTGGTGAATACCGGGGGCTACTTAGACTCCACTCCCTGGCGTGGCTTAACTATCATCGCTTGCGGTGGTCCAGCGAATCCACCGAACCCTTACACTTTCATTTTGTATTTTAGCTGATTTGATCACTTTTTTTTTTTTAAATTTTATTAAGCTCTTTGAAGTTTTCAAAGGCTAATGATGACCCCTCTGACTTTTTAAATGCCCTTTATAACTATTTATTGCCCTTTTAACAGAAGGTAAAAGCATGTTAGATTTAATTTCAATCGCCTATACTTGTTATCGATAGGAATACATTATGCTATAAATTTCCCCAGAGTATATTTAAAGCTCTCCTATTTGGCTTTTACATCACTATTTGATAATTGCTGCTCCCAGTCTATGTCCTGTAGTGCGGCCCTCAATAAGGGGGAATTGGGCTTTTTAAAATTAAATGTTTTTGCCCTCCCGCTCTGCATGTATTTTTCCCAGTTTAGACTAAAATTTATTCTGTTCTGGTCACTGTTGCCAAGATGTTCAGAAACCGTGACTGCTCCAACAAGGTATGCTTTGTTAGAAATCACCGGATCCAACAGAGCATCATTTCTAGTGGGATCTTCCACAAACTGGCCCATAAAGTTATCCTGTAACAGGCTGAGGAACTTCCTCTCCTTTGCAGTTGATGCATAACCATAACCCCAGTCAATATCAGGGTAATTGAAGCCAGTTGTATGCAGGTGCTCTGCAGACATAAAAATGAATACATTGCAGTTACATCCAGGGACTTACAGAAGATGTTTCATCTGATAGGAGTCGTGTGCTTTCCTTTTTCTTCTCCATTTGGCCCAGACCACCATGATTATTTATCCTGGCCACGACTCGTTTCTGCAGAATGTACCACACAAACATTTTCAAAACCTACTGGGGAGGGTTTATATACTCCCCTAAATAATAAGGGCCTATGAGGAAAGCATGGTTATGCCCACTCCCACAGCAACCTGCTTTCCTCTGATAGAAAAGCCGGGTGCTTGCTGTGTGTAGTCACCCATTGTTCCTATATAGGCCTCATTAGGTAGATATACACTCACCGGCCACTTTATTAGGTACACCTGTCCAACTGCTCGTTAACACTTAATTTCTAATCAGCCAGTCACATGGCGGCAACTCAGTGCATTTAGGCATGTAGACATTGTCAAGACAATCTCCTGCAGTTCAAACCGAGCATCAGTATGGGGAAGAAAGGTGATTTGAGTGCCTTTGAACGTGGCATGGTTTTTGGTGCCAGAAGGGCTGGTCTGAGTATTTCAGAAACTGCTGATCTCCTGGGATTTTCATGCACAACCATCTCTAGGGTTTAAAGAGAATGGTCCGAAAAAGAAAAAAACATCCAGTGAGCGGCAGTACTGTGGGCGGAAATGCCTTGTTGATGCCAGAGGTCAAAGGAGAATGGGCAGACTGGTTCGAGCTGATAGAAAGGCAACAGTGACTCAGATAGCCACCCGTTACAACCAAGGTAGGCAGAAGAGCATCTCTGAACGCACAGTACGGCGAACTTTGAGGCAGATGGGCTACAGCAGCAGATGACCACACCGGTTGCCACTCCTTTCAGCTAAGAACAGGAAACTGAGGCTCCAATTTGCCCAAGCTCATCGAAATTGGTCAGTAGAAGATTGGAATAACATTGCCTGGTCTGATGAGTCTCGATTTCTGCTGCGACATTCGGATGGTAGGGTCAGAATTTGGCGTCAACAACATGAAAGCATGGATCCATCCTGCCTTGTATCAATGGTTCAGGCTGGTGGTGGTGGTGTCATGGTGTGGGGAATATTTTCTTGGCACTCTTTGGGCCCCTTGGTACCAATTGAGCATCGTTGCAACACCTTGTGGAATCTATGCCACGAAGAATTGAGGCAGTTCTGAAGGCAAAAGGGGGTCCAACCCGTTACTAGCATGGTGTACCTAATAAAGTGGCCGGTGAGTGTATAAACCCCTCAGTGTGTTGGTATATAGGTCTCCTCAGTAGGTAGATATATAGCCCCTTGGAAGGCAGGTATATAAGTCCCATTTGTAGATAGGTCAGTGTATAGGCCCCTCAGTACATAGACAGGTGTATATGGCCCACTGCAGGTAGTTTATATAGTCTCTCACAGTAGAGAGGTAGGTAGATAGCTCCCCTCAGTAGGTTTATATACAGCACCCCCCAACAACAAAAAAGGTGGATAGTTATATAGGTCCTCCAGTAGGATGGTAGTTAAATTGGTCCCTCAGTAAATTGGAAGCTATATAGGACCACCCAGCAGGCTGGTCATTATATAGGGCCTCCAGTAGGTTAGTAGTTATATAGGTCCACAGATGGTTGGTAGTTATATAGGGCCCCCAGTATGTGGCTAGATATATATGACCCACCAATAGGTTGGTAGATATTTAGGGTCTCCCAGTATGTAGGTAGATATATATGACCCCCAGTCTATAGGGAAGTTTATATGTCCCCCAACTAGATTATGGGTATATAGGGCCCCCAGTCTTTAGGTAGTTTTTCACATGTAGGTCCAGTTTTGTTATCTATTTACTGAAATGCCCGTGCGGTCTGGCCTACGTTGACCAAACCACTCAACCTGTCAAGGATAGAGTCTCCAAGCATAAGTCCACCATAAGATGCAAGGAGACTCTACTGCCTATTCCTTCCCATTTTATTCAACACCACCATCAACCTTCACAACGATGATTCCAAGTCATCGAACAAGCCCCTCCACCACGTAGAGGTGGCAATCGCATAGCCACCCTACTTCAAAGGGAACGCATTTGGATCCACACTCTATCAACCTTGGAACCTTCAGGCTTGAATCGCGAGTACGACATGAAATACTAAATCCTTATTTAAGAACTTTTTGGAAAATGTTGTCACATAATAATGGTCCATAGATGTTTCATATATACTTAAGATCATTTCATCATTTTTTATTTTTCATATATACTTGAGATCATTTTGTATATGAATATTCCCTATCATGTCTCCATTTTCCTATATGAGATTTCAGATGTGTACATTATGCTTCATGATATATCATCTCTTTACAGATCAAATGACCTGTAGCTGCCATATGGTAATATACGCTTGCCCTTTTTTAGTATGACATCTTTCTATATTTGTATTCTTTTCTCTTTTTTTCTTTCCCCTTTATACCCACTTATTTTTTTATTCCCTTAATTTATCCTCTTATCTCCCTATCCCATCTCTACTATTGCTCCCATCTGCCTTTTTAACTCTTTTACCCATATTGGTCTTCTTTTTTGTTCCCTGATACTCCTTATTTTCATTAAGTATCTTCTCTTCTCCACAGCTCATAGTGTTCCGATCTCTGCTCTCTTTGCGCACGAGCAACTCTCTGCGCATGCGCACTTTACTATTCTTTGCCCTTACCCTCACTCACGTCTAGCTCTCTACTGCGCAGGCGCAGCCGTCCACGCACGCGCGGGCAGCTATTTTCGGACGCCCGCGCAGCCGGTCATTCACCGGCATAGTGCTACAGCCTCCGGACGCCAAGCTTATTCTCCTGTTCCACAGGTTAGTTACTTCTCTACTAGGGCCTCCTTAATATTGTTTTACCCCTTGTTTATTTCTCTACTTACCGTTTTTACTTCACAGCCCCTATAGGCATACTACCTGGCCACCCCCAGCGTGCCCACCGGAGCACATCATACTTTGTCAACCTTGGTAATACTCTTACTATAGCCCCTTCTTATGCCTATACTTGTGTACCCACTGTTTACCTAATATTCATTCTATATTTCAGCATATATCCTGTATCTCAGGTGACACTCAATAATCTATTTTACTACAAACTCCTCTACCTCATTCTGGGTAAGATTCTACCTTCTTGATAGTATATTACTTCACTACTATATACCCTACTACTATTCCTCTATTTTTTCACCCACCGCTTATCCCTGTATCTCTCCTCCTCTCTCTTCCCTTGTTTATTTTCACTACCGTTATTTCTCCTCCTTTTTCCTTTTAATCTTCCCCCCCTCCTTCCATATTTTCTGTTCTATAACCCCTATACATCCCTGTACTCATTATCTTTAGTCTCTTACAGATGTCTCTTGAGAAAGGCATACGCCGAAACCTCGACATTTGTATGACATCCATTTACCTATGTAAAACACCTGTTTGATTATGTGCATTCATCTTTGACTATAGTCTAAATAGCTATGCTTGTATATATGTAAATAAATACCCTTTTTGCACTCAACTACCCCTGGTGTGCAGTGGATCTATATATTTATATTACTGATCATATTTTCCACCTTGCACCTGCCTACCCAGCTGCTCCCTAGGTGTGCGTGACCCTTTTCTATATTTGATTATTGTACTATGGTCTTTCGCACCCGTTAGCTCCATGATGTCCGAATCCTTTGCTTATACTCTAGCTGAGGCTGATCACATTATTGTTAACTCCAATATCCCTAGGGATTTCTTACACATTCCTCCTATCGAGTTACGTACACGTGACTACGAGAAGGAACTTAGAAAACATACTGCATATGAATTACACACAGCTACTTTGATTGAATATCACAAAGTACAACGGATCCCTAGAGGACTAAGGAGTCACTTAAGACCCACTATCTTTGCAGATGATCCTGAATATTGCACAAAGTTCAAAAGCATTCTCAACAAGTGCTCATTTGATCTCATCCTATTAACGGTTGAGACACTCCAAACTAAGCTTGTCGAATCGAGTAGGAAGATTGCAAGCATTGAAGAACAACTCAGTTCATCTATCACCATCGAAGAGTGGACTGCATTAAAAGAAAAAATCAACAAAACCATATCGGAATTCCGTACATCCAACGAACAAAAGAAGAGAAACAAATTCTTCAGAGACACTGAGGACTATCTGAATGACTCTGTTTATAGGTGGCAGGATCAATCCACCAGATATCAACGTTACTCTTACAACCGCATGGGCAGATATTATACTTCTAGCTCGGATAGTGACCTCTCCACCATTACCCCTGGACAACAACCTTTTTTAGGGAGAGGACGTTCACGCCGAGGCAGACGGGTCTACTCAAACGACCAATACGCAGGGGGAGGAGGAGGACCGCTAGCCAGAATACAGACACGCTCACAGGTGAGTCCAAACTAGTACACAACATATCTTCCCGTAATCTTACACCCATTGAAATGACGGTCTTGAGCAAAGGACTCTCTTTTTGTCCTACCACTCAATTTGACACCTTCACACTAGAGGAAGATCTTCAACGATTTTTTAGATCACTTCGACTGAAGGCCCATTTTGACTCTATACCAGACACTCAATCGGAACCCCCCTAAAAGTAAACCACTGTTTTCTATTTCTGACTTTAATCTGAGACTAAAGTCTAAATACAATCCTCCTGCCAAATACCATCCTATCGTAACATTCATCAATTTGGTGCAACAGGACGTGACCAACATGACTATGTCCATAAAACAGGGCCAATTCAAATATCGCTCTAACCTTACCCCTACTGAGAAACAAGCCCTAAACCAACTATGCCAGTCCGAAGATATTATAATTAAACCGGCCGATAAGGGCGGAGCAATAGTCGTGATGGACAAAAATATGTATCGCAATGAAGTCCTACGACAGCTATCTGACACAATCACCTATACACCCATAAACAAAGATCCTACTCCTGTAATCCATCAATGTATCCAAGATCTGGTGAACCATTATCTCAATTTTCAAATTATAGATACCAGCACAGCCCAATTTCTTATTAATCACTACCCCATTACCCCAGTTTTTTACATTCTCCCCAAAATCCATAAGAACCCACTGAATCCACCAGGCCGCCCAATCGTTGCCTCCACCGACTCGGTGCTCTCACCACTGTCCATCTTCCTAGAAAAAATTCTGACACCCTTAATAAGGACTACCCCCTCATACCTACTCGACACTGGAGAGTTTTTGAAAAAAATTAAGGAAATCTCGCCTATATCTGAATCACACATCCTTGTTACGTGGGACGTAACTAGTCTATACACCTCCATTAATCACCCACAGGGTATAGATTCAGTCAACAGATTCCTAGACTCCCACTCCTTTCCTCCTGATGCCAAACAGTTTTGTTTGGATCTCCTTCATGTCATTTTACATAACAATTTTTTCCTGTTTGGCGACAAATTTTATCTACAATGCAAAGGCACAGCGATGGGCAGCAATGTAGCGCCCCCCTACGCTAATATTTTCATGGCAATGTTTGAACATGATCATATTTACCATCACACACTCTTCCAATCACACTCTAAACTATGGTTAAGATATATCGACGATATATTCTGCCTCTGGACTGGCACCACCTCTTCCCTCCTACAATTTCATACTTACATTAATTTGATTCTTCCGGACCTACAGTTTACAATTCATTACAGTAATGATGAGATTAATTTCCTTGACACTACCATTTCATCAGATCACAATGGCAACCTGACCTCTGACCTTTACACGAAACCTACCGACCGGAACGCTTTACTGCATTACAAAAGTTGTCACGCACCCAACACTAAAAACTCATTGCCCCGTTCACAATTTACCAGGGTACATAGGATCGTGCAGGATCCCGAAATCCGTGACAGACGCTTACAAGAAATGACTTCCAAAATTCAGGGTCGAGGTTATCCTTTACCTCTTCTTGAAAAAAATCTTGCCGCTTCTGGTATCTCCTCAACTACAACTAGATCTAACTCAACTGAACCCAAAAAACTTATCCCCCTGATTCTAAAATATCATCCGTATTCTCACAAAATACATGACATTATCCGTAAACACTGGACAATACTGTCTCATTCATATCCCCAAATAACAGAATTTCAACATCCACCATTACAGTGCTTCAAGAGGAACAGAAATATAAGGGATCATTTGGTCAAAGCTGATTTCGGATCTATGAAACCCAGGACGAGACAGACCACTTTTTCCAGGCCCAGACGGGGTACTTTCCCCTGCTTGGGATGTGCCCAATGCTCCTCTGTCACAAAAGGGGAATTTTTCACACACCCCCTGACCGGCAAAAAATACTCCATTAAAGGCTTTTTCACATGTAGGTCCAGTTTTGTTATCTATTTACTGAAATGCCCGTGCGGTCTGGCCTACGTTGGCCAAACCATTCTACCTGTCAAGGATAGAGTCTCCAAGCATAAGTCCACCATAAGATGCAAGGAGACTCTACTGCCTATTCCTTCCCATTTTATTCAACACCACCATCAACCTTCACAACTACGATTTCAAGTTATCGAACAAGTCCCTCCGCCACGTAGAGGTGGCAATCGCATAGCCACCCTACTTCAAAGGGAACGCTTTTGGATCCACACTCTATCAACCTTGGAACCTTCAGGCTTGAATCGCGAGTACGACATGAAATACTAAATCCTTATTTAAGAACTTTTGGAGATGTTGTCACATAATAATGGTCCATAGATGTTTCATATATACTTAAGATCATTTCATCATTTTTTTATTTTTCATATATACTTGAGATCATTTTGTATCTGAATATTCCCTATCATGTCTCTATTTTCCTATATGAGATTTCAGATGTGTACATTATGCTTCATGATATATCATCTCTTTACAGATCAAATGACCTGTAGCTGCCATATGGTAATATACGCTTGCCCTTTTTTAGTATGACATCTTTCTATCTTTGTATTCTTTTCTCTTTTTTTCTTTCCCCTTTATACCCACTTATTATTTAATTCCCTTACTTTATCCTCTTATCTCCCTATCCCATCTCTACTATTGCTCGCATCTGCCTTTTTAACTCTTTTACCCATATTGGTCTTCTTTTTTTGATCCCTGATACTCCTTATTCTCATTAAGTATCTTCTCTTCTCCACAGCTCATAGTGTTCCGATCTCTGCTCTCTTTGCGCACGCGCAACTCTCTGCATGCGCACTTTACTATTCTTTGCCCTTACCCTCACTCATGTCTTCCTCTCTACTGCGCAGGCGCAGCCGTCCGCGCACGCACGGGCAGCTATTTCCGGACGCCCGCGCAGCCGGTCATTCACCGGCATAGCGCTACAGCCTCAGGACGCCACGCTTATTCTCCTGTTCCACAGGTTAGTTACTTCTCTACTAGGGCCTCCTTAATATTTTTTTACCCCTTGTTTATTTCTCTACTTACCGTTTTTACTTCACAGCCCCTATAGGCATACTACCTGGCCACCCCTAGCGTGCCCACCGGAGCACATCATACTTTGTCAACCTCGGTAATGCTCTTACTATAGCCCCTTCTTATGCCTATACTTGTGTACCCACTGTTTACCTAATATTCATTCTATATTTCAGCATATATCCTGTATCTCAGGTGACACTCAATAATCTATTTTACTACAAACTCCTCTACCTCGTTCTGGGTAAGATTCTACCTTTGTGATAGTATATTACTTCACTACTATATACCCTACTACTATTCCTCTATTTTTTCACCCACCGCTTATCCCTGTATCTCTCCTCCTCTCTCTTGCCTTGTTTATTTTCACTACCGTTATTTCTCCTCCTTTTTCCTTTTAATCTTCCCCCCTTCTTCCATATTTTCTATTCTATAACCCCTATACATCCCTGTACTCATTATCTTTATTCTCTTACAGATGTCTCTTGAGAAAGGCATACGCCGAAACGTCGACATTTGTATGACATCCTTTTACCTATGTAAAACACCTGTTTGATTATGTGCATTCATCTTTGACTATAGTCTAAATAGCTATGCTTGTATATATGTAAATAAATACCCTTTTTGCACTCAACTACCCCTGGTGTGCAGTGGATCTATATATTTATATTACTGATCATATTTTACACCTTGCACCTGCCTACCTAGCTGCTCCCTAGGTGTGCGTGACCCTTTTCTATATTTGATTATTGTACTATGGTCTTTCGCACCCGTTAGCTCCATGACGTCCGAATCCTTTGCTTATACTCTAGCTGAGGCTGATCACATTATTGTTAACTTCAATATCCCTAGGGATTTCTTACACATTCCTCCTACCGAGTTACGTACACGTGACTACGAGAAGGAACTTAGAAAACATACTGCATATGAATTACACACAGCTACTTTGATTGAATATCACAAAGTACAACGGATCCCTAGAGGACTAAGGAGTCACTTAAGACCCACTATCTTTGCAGTCTAAATAGCTATGCTTGTATATATGTAAATAAATACCCTTTTTGCACTCAACTACACCTGGTGTGCAGTGGATCTATATATTTATATTACTGATCATATTTTCCACCTTGCACCCGCCTACCCAGCTGCTCCCTAGGTGTGCGTGACCCTTTTCTATATTAGAAAAGCCGGGTGCTTGCTGTGTGTAGTCACCCATTGTTCCTATATAGGCCTCATTAGGTAGATATATAAACCCCTCAGTATGTTGGTATATAGGTCTCCTCAGTAGGTAGATATATAGCCCCTTGGTAGGCAGGTATATAAGTCCCATTTGTAGATAGGTCAGTGTATAGGCCCCTCGGTACATAGACAGGTATATATGGCCCACTGCAGGTAGTTTATATAGTCTCACATAGTAGAGAGGTAGGTAGATAGCTCCCCTCAGTAGGTTAATATATAGCACCCCCCAACAACAAAAAAGGTGGATAGTTATATAGGTCCTCCTAGGATGGTAGTTAAATTGGTCCCTCAGTAAATTGGAAGCTATATAGGACCACCCAGCAGGCTGGTCATTATATAGGGCCCCCAGTAGGTTAGTAGTTATATAGGTCCACAGATGGTAAGTAGTTATATAGGGCCCCCAGTATGTGGCTAGATATATATGACCCACCAATAGGTTGGTAGATATTTAGGGTCTCCCAGTATGTAGGTAGATATATATGACCCCCAGTATATAGGGAAGTTTATATGTCCCCCAACTAGATTATGGGTATATAGGGCCCCCAGTATGTAGGTAGGTATATATGTCTACCCAGTAGGTTATAGATATTTAAGACCCTCCAGTATGTAGGTATACCCCAATAGATTATAATACTCGCAGAAGATGACGGGCTCACTGCAAACACTCGTCAGTGGTGACTTGTTTGATTAAAAGAGGCATTGTAGGATGTTATCCCTTGCAACATGTTTTAACACAAGAGAAAATAAAGGAAAGTTGTAATCATCAGCTCATCAAGCAGGAGCTGGAATTTCTTTTTCAAGTCCCCAATAGATTATAGGTATATATGTCGTCAGCATGTAGGTATGTATATGCCCCTCAGTAGGTTATAGGTATATATGACCCTATGCCCTCAGTAGGTTTTAGGTATATATGCCCCTATGCCCCCAAGTATTTAGGTGTTTATATATTTGCGCCCCCCCAGTAAGTTGCAGTTATATAGGGCCCACCAGTATGTAGGTAGGTATATAGGACCAATTAAAAAACTAATGGTACTCCCCTCTCTGGATTCCCATGTTGAAGCTCTCACTGCTCCCTGCAAAGGCGGTGTGACATTCTCACATTCTCACACCACCTGTGCTGTATACTCCAGAGGGCCGCAAGCCTGCTTGTAACCCACCGCAGTACACCATGGGGGAAGGAGGTCCCGCTTCCTGCTCCTCTATAATGTTCAAGTGTATGTGCGCCCAGAGCACACACATACAGTTGAAAATCGCCGGCGCTCCTGGCTGTTTTGCCGACTCTTTGTGGGGTCGCATACGGCTTTAAAGAAGGCAACATTCAATGCTTTATTTACTTTATTATATGAAGAATTCAATAATTACATAAAACTACAAGAAGATAGTGTGATATTGTATATACTTTTGCATAATATAGATTATAAAGGCAAGGCACGCATAATATGAATTACAAATACTTACATCACATCTATATATGGGTCAAAGCTTCATCAGGAACCTTATAAGCATCATCTATCGGCATCAGCTGGTAAACACAGGCCAGCGAAGATAGAGAGATAATCCTGAGATTGACACCATGCACGGGTCCCCCCATATACAGGTCCAAACTTCACCAGGAATCTTATCAGCATCATCTATCCGTAAAAACATCAGCTGGGAGAAGCGGCCAGCTAAGATAGAGATCTACCTGGGATCCACACTGTGGGGGCGAGGCGTCCCTCTATAGCCCACAGGTCCAGCTACTTCTAACTTCGCAGCAAACTTTCTCAGCTTATATCTTACTTGAAACAAATGCCTGTGTAGCCAAGTGTTACACAAGCTGACAGATCAGTACTTTTCCAGTATAAGGACTCCCTCCTTCAAATGGCCAGTTCTTAAGAGGTTATCCTGGCACTGGAAAAAACCCTTGACTTGATGCTGAACACCCCGGAGCCATGGACACCTGGGTTCCCATGATTACTCTCTAACCATGCTGGGTAGTATTATCTCAGTTACAGCGTTCCCAAAACAATGAGGCCCTGATAACATCACTCGGTGTCAATAAGCACTGCTACTCAGTAACATAGGAAAAGTACAGCATAAGATATATTATTCTTAAAGAGATACTGACAATATGGATTCCGGATGGTCAATAAATCTCATAGCACTACACAGGCCTACGGCAATGGCTTGGGACTCGGCGACAGACCGACAATCTGATCTGCAGGCAGATTGCTGGGTCAGAGCAGCAGCAGTTTTATCCAGGACACACGCCCCAAATGTTAACTTATAACATTCATTGTTTCTTAACTGACAAAACATCTCCTTTTTATAAAGTTTGGTTGGCCAAAGAACTACATTGCCCCCCTTTGTCAGAAGGTTTAATAACAATATCACGCATTGTTTTTAATTCATGTGATGCTTGTCGTTGACTTTTTGTGAGATTATCATTTTTACACTTTGAATGAATTTTCATACATTCTGCTGACATCAATCTCAGCAAAATCTCAATTTGAGGAAACAATGATAGCAGTGGAAACTTTTTTGAGGAGGGAATAATTGAACAAGGAAACTTACCGACATCTGGAGTGTTTTGTTAATCAATAAGAGATCGTAGAGTCCATAGAGCCTCCTGTTCTATATACGTTGGGTAATCATTGCCCTGAATACATTTCTGATGATGTTTTTTAAGGACCAATTCTCTTGCAAACAATGAAAGATCATTTATTGCTGAAAAAGAATGAAAACGAGAAGTAGGTACATATGTAAGGCCCAAACTTAACACTTCTGTCTGGGCTGCTGTCAATGATTTAGCTGAAAGATTAATTACCTTCAAAGGTGTCTGTTTCGAATCTCCAACATCATCTACTGTACGCCTTTTATTGCTCATTAGACGTCAATGATTATCAGCTTTCATTTGGGGTACCTCTGGGCGCCTCTATCATGTGAATATAATGACGAGGATTCTCCACTCGTTGATGCTTGTGATGATACTGATGATGAATGGCTTATAATCAATCTTCTGATATTTATATACATGTCCTGATTGTTGGTCAGATAAGTCTCTTTGGAATTTTTTCCTTTTGATAGATTTAATGTCCTTCTCCCACTGCATCGATAACTCATCAATTTCTTTATGAAAACCATCCATATCAATTTTTCGAGTAATTTTAGCGAGTTGGGATTCAACTTCTTCTATCACTTTATTGATATCATCCAGAGTATCCCCGTTGTAATCAGTGATTAATTGCATAAATTTTAGTGAGAAATTACTACAAATCTCTGCCCATTTTTTGCTAAATTCATTCTTATCATCAAACCACGTGGAATCAGTTGTTTAGAAACATACTGTACTTTCCCAAAGTGATCTTATTCCACCAAACTTTCATACTTTTTTGTGTCAAATTCTTAATACTACTACACTACTACAGGGCTAAGTATATATTGTGATTTACCATTATTGATGATAATGTGTCTGTGTTGCTATTTATTTATGTTGTAATATACATGTACTGTATACTAATGTCTAGTGTCTTTTAGATGTTGACACTTTAAATGTGTTGATCATTGTATTTTAAATATTATGAATAAAATTTTGGGTTTTTAATTGGTATTTACCGTATATACTTGCCACAAAAACCAGGAAAGCTTATTGACTCGAGTATAAGCC
>JAODAL010071287.1:0-15580 GCA_025379985.1 Phyllomedusa bahiana
TTTAACTAGTAATGTATTCATATATGCTAATACATTAGACTCCGTGTCAGTTTGACACAGGCAGCAGTCAGGACAGCACACAGTGTACCCTGACTGCAGGCTTGTTACACAGACAGTCCCGATCACCCGATGGAGCAGGGGAATGTACTTTGATTATGCTGCATTCATGGGAATCAAAGGGTTAAGTGCAGGAGATAGGAGGTTTCCTCCGCTTCCCGGCACCTACAAAGACTGTTAACTTCAGCTCTGTTTCTAGCACAACTGCAGCATCTGAAGCCGCAAAACCCCTCTGGCTGCAGCGTCATCCCTTGATCGAACTACACTATGGGTGATTAAGGGGTTAAAGAGTTGGGCATTTCCCATAGATTTTCGGTCATCTAGTACAGCACTTAGGTCTGAAAATGTATTGGCCAATATTAATCCAAGCATTAAATTACACATAAAACATTATAGAAGCATAGGTACCAGGGCACAACCACAAATAATTGTCATAATAGAATGTAGATATGTGAATGCAGATGATGCCTTATAATCAACTGCTCTGCTATGCTTGTCAGTTTATTTACCAATGACCATGCTGGATACATACTCATCTAAGGATTCTGAAGAACCACAAGAATGTTTATGAAGGTTCCTTCTAGGCAGGTTTTTCAAACAGAGCCAGCAGAATAACTCATTACACCTGATACAGGTCATGTGGTTACAGCCTTCATGTTTAAAGAAAAAATATATCTAAAGAAACAGTACATCTACACACTTGGCTAAAATTGTTGGTACTCTTCCGTTAAAGAAAAAAAATGTTCACAGAAAAACTGACAAAAGTAACAATAAATTAAAATTTACTGAAAATCAAGTAATAAAAATTAGACCTTTAATGGAAAGGTACCAACACTTTTGTCTACGTGTGTATAATTGATCTTCTGACCTGACATACATACAGTTGAAACCAGAAGTTTACACTATATAAAAAGACACATATGCATGGTTTTCAGAATAAACTTTACCCATGCTATGTCAATTAGGATTACCAAAATTATTTACTTTATATTTGCCAAATGCCAAAATAATGAGTGAGAATTTTTTTGAGGCATTTTTATTACTTTCTGCAAAGTCAAAAGTTTACATACACTAAGATTACTATGCATTCAAACAATTTGGGACAGATTATATGGTGAGGTTATGTCTTTGAAATCTTTTGATATATAAAAACCAGATTAATGTTTGAAAATGCACAAAGGAACAAAGACCTACATTTTTGGAGACATGTCCTGTGGTCTGACGGAACTAAAAATTAACTTTTTAGCCATAATGACCATCATTACGCTTGGAGGAAAAAGGGAGAAGATTGGAAGCCGAAGAACACCATCCCAACTGTGAAACATGGTGGCAGCATCATTATGTGGGGTTTTTTTGCCACAGGAGGGACTGGTGCACTTCACAAAATATGTGGCAGCATGAGGAAAGAAGATTATGTGGCAATACTGAAGCAACATCTCAAGAAATTAGCCAGGAAGTTAAAGCTTGGGCGGAAATGAGTCTTCTAAATGGACAATGACCCGAAACATACTGCCAAACTGGTTACAAAGTAGATAAAGGATAACCAAGTCAATATTTTGGAGTGGCCAACACAAAGCCATGAATTAAATCCTATTGAAAATGTATGGGCAAAGTTGAAAAGGCAGATGCGAGCAAGGCAACCTACAAACACGGCTCAGTTACCCCAGTTCTGTCAGGAGGAGTCAAAATTCCTACCAACTATTGTGAGAAGCTTGTGGAAAGATGTTCAAAACATTTGACCCAAGTCATACAGTTTAAGGGCAATTCTACCAAATACTGTATATACTCGAGCATAAGCCGACCCGAATATAAGCCGAGGCACCTACTTTTGCCACAAAAAACTGGGAAAACTTATTGACTCGAGTATAAGACTAGGGTGAAAAATGCTGCTACTGGTAAATTTCAGAAATAAAAATGGATACCAATAAAATTACACAGGCATGTGTAGGCAGTTTAATGCCCCCCCATAGGCAGGTATAGGCAGTTTAATGTCCAACATAGGCAGGTATAGGCATGTATATGTCCCCCATAGCAGGTATAGGCTGTTATAGGCAGGTATATGTCCCCTCATAGACAGGTATAGCCAAGAGAGTCGGTGGGTTCATCAGGCACAACCCTTAGTTGGCATGGCCCAGGAGCATGTCAGGGGCCCTCACCTGTCCTCAATTCACCTGTCCCATTCGGTTCCCTCAGCCCGAGAACTACTATGTGCTGTGGGTTCTGCGCCACTATACATTGAGAACTAATTATTTAAGAACAGTTAGCAGATACTGGGCAGCAAATAGGTGAAGCAGACATCCGCTGCTTCTTACAGTAGGCGGGAAAGTATTGATGAGAAGAGTTGCATGGGAGGTTATGTTGCTAGCAGTAAGGCTCTGTACACCGAGACCGCTGAGGAGGACAGCAGTGACGGGAAAACACTAATAGATGACGATGTAGCCGATCACACTTGGGAGCTGGGTGAAGCAAGAGCAGAGGGAGAAGAGGGCGCAAACTTGCGCGTCAGGCAGCAGTGGAGCCAGCAAGTCGGTAATGTGTGGCTGGGAGTCAGCAGGGTGGCAGCAGTGCGAGATCGGGAGCCAAACGGCCACAGTGTAGACCACCTGCTTCGCAGGTCGCTTACGGCCCGGAAAGTAGCGGCGCAAGGGCTCACCGAGGCAGCGGAGGTAGCAGTTAGTCAGTGCGGAGCTTTGGTGGTAAAATCACCTACTTGGCAGTGTGGCAATTTTTTATGCCAAGACACCGGAGGAGGCGAACATGGGTATATGTAGAATCTGTGGCCAGAAAGTGAAGCGTGGCCAGGGACCTAATGTTGGCACCACAGCCCTGCGTCAACATATGCAGCATCACCATCCAATGGCCTGGGAGAAATGTGTCTCAAATGTGGTGGTCCATCCTGCTGCAGCAACAGCAGTAGCACCCAGTGGCACGCATCCCATTTCAGGCAGTCAAAGCTCCACCACCTCTGTCGAAGCTAGCTGTCTGTCTTTCCCATCATCTTCCAGTCCAGATGCTCCTGCCCCTCACCACTCATTGCTCCAGCAGTCATTCACTGAGGCGATTGCTAAGAAACAGCAGTATGCGTCCAGCCATCCTACGGCGCTTAAGCTGACCATGCTCCTGTTCAAGTTGGTGGTACTGCAGTCCCTCCCTTTTCAAGTGGTGGACTCTGCACCATTCAGAGAAATGATGGCTTGTGCCGAGCCAAGGTGGAGAGTCCCAAACCATCATTTATTTTCAAAAAAGGCAGTACCAGCCCTGCATAAATACATAGAAGAGAAGGTGGGCCAGTCATTGAGCCGGTTGGTGTCTTCCAAAGTGCATGGCAGCGCGGACATGTGGAGCTGTAACTATCAGGGACAGTATATGTCCTTTACGGCCCACTCGGTGAATATGCTTCCTGCCCAGCCACACCAGCAACTTGGACAGGAGACACCACTTTCTCCTCCACGTTGTAAAATTGCTGATCTTGCGCCAATGTCCACCTACTCTGCCTCCACCACCTCAGCCTCCACTGCAGCGACAAGTCTTAGTACTCCTCCAGCATACCACATGTGCAGGGCACGCTGTGATCACGCAGTTCTACACCTGGTCTGCCTGGGCGAATGAAGTCACACAGGGGAGGAACTGCTCCACATCATGAAAGCCAAAATCCATTCCTGGCTTTCTACATGCTAACTGAAAATCAGAACCATGGTGACAGACAAAGGAAAGAACATGGTTTCCATACTGCACCAAGGAAACTTTGCATGTACTTCAGCCATATGTTGGACCGACTCTATGAACAGAGAAAGGCCATTAATGATTTCTTGATTATCCAAACGGACAGGAGTACTCCCAAGTATAATTTTGATGTCATCCAGTGGCAGTTCATGCGTGACACCTGCCAATTGCTGAGACCCTTTGAGGAGGTCGCGTTATTTGTTAGTCACCAGGACTACGGGATGAACAACGTCATTCCACTGCTTCATGTCCTGGAACAGATGCTGCAAAATTTGTCTGGTCAGGGGACTGGAGACATGGTGACTACATATCACGGCTACATGAGTCTGGTGGGGACTAAACTGGAGGAGGAGGAAGAAGAGGAGGACATTGGAGCACAAGCAATGTCTGGGGAAATTAGTGTTTTTTCTACTCATTTGACAGGAGAGTAGCAGGAGCAGCCAGAGGAGGTAGAGGGAGATGAGGAAGATGAGGCAGATGACCCAGATACACCATGGCAGTATACAGTGGAGATGGAGGCAGGGAGTCCCTCAGTGTCAATTGCACAGATGGCCCACTGTATGCTGATTTGCCTGGGTAGTGACAGCCTAATAGTCACCATCAAGCAGAGGGATGACTTCTGGCTCGCCACCCTCTTGGACCCTCACAACCTGACCAGGGGGTTCCTCAGCGCTCACGTACCACTGCCACAGCTGTTGTGGGGGGTGGTAGAAGCAGTACCAGCTCCAGCAGCAGCAATCTGAGTCTGGAGTCATTGATGAGCAGCTTTATTCACCCACCTAGTGAGGAAGGTACACACCAGAAGCAGCATCTGGAGCAGACCCTGAACCAGCAGGTGGTGGCCTACTTGGATAACACCCTGCCACCCCACATTGAAGATCTGCTAGACTACTGGGCAGTCAAGCTGGGTTTTGTGGCCGCAACTTGCCAAGAAGCTGTCCTGCCCGGTCAGTAGTGTGGCATCAGAGCGGGTGTTCAGTGAGGTGGAGGCTATAGTTACCCGCTTGTCCACTGGAAATGTGGCGAGACTCACCTTTGTCAAGATGAATCATGTGTGGATCAGCCAGAATTTCCACACACCAATGCCTGATGCATCATATAAGATCAGCCATGCCGCCTCACCCAAACTTTGACAAATGAGCTTGGATTCTGACTCAGCTCTGATGATGCCACCTGCCTGATGCCACACATCTGCTGCCAGCTGCTCCTTCTACCACCCACCATCTTTACAAGGGTCTGCTATTTCCACCCACCTCTCCACTCTTCACTGGGCCATTACGTAACCTTCTGCTGCTGCTGCCAACTCACCACTCAGGTCTCCTCATGCTGCTGCTGCTGTTGCCTCCAGGCTATGTCACCATGTCACTCTGGCTTGACGCTGCTGCTGTCGCCACCTCCTCATTATGTCACCTAGCTGGCCTGATGCTGCTGCTGCTATTGCTGCTGCCTCCTCCACACTGTGTAATTGTGCCAATCTGTGGCCAACTCATGCTGCTGCCATCTCCACAATCTGTCATTGTGCCACTCTGTGGCCTACTCATGCTGCTGCCACCTCCAAAATCTGTCTTTGTGCCACTCTGTGGCCTACTTATTCTGCTGCCACCTCCACAATCTGTTATTGTGCCACTCTGTGGCCTACTCATGTTGCCGCCACCTCCACACAATGTCTTTGAGCCACTCTGTGGCCTACTCATTTTGCCACCACCTCCACACTCTGTCATTGTGCCACTCTGTGGCCTACTCATGCTGCTGCCACCTGACCTCTTTCTCACTCGACCACCCTGTGGTTTCCTCATGCTGTTTCCACCCTCCACCACTTTATGACATTGCCACTATGTTTGGTTTTCCCCTTCTTTTAATCTGTCAGAAGAAAAGAAAAGGATAAACACAAATGAATGTGCCTTCATAGAAGCCGTAAGGCCAGTAGACATGATCATTTGTTTGCATCAGTATTGTCTGATGATTAGGTAGCCAAAGGCAGGAGTGGATACAAAACACAGAAAACATGTAAATATTCCATTTACTTGTCTTCTCTGTTTTGGATCAACCTCTGTTTCTTTTTGGCTTTAGCAATGCTGATGGATTATTGACCGATTGAAAGCGGTCAATGACGGATCAAAGTAAGGGCAAAATGATCAGTGACGTCAATGCAAAATTATGGCCGACACCCTCTCCACACTTTCGGGGGTGGGGGCTCTACATGTATCAGTGTTTCACAGAGCAGGTTCTATCATAATCTATGGAATCAGCTGATGATGGTGCAAAAGGAGTGCACTCTTCAATGCTGTAGTGGGATCTTGGCCCTCTGCTCGGGTCTTTCCAGCTGGCGCTGACATTACCCTGTCAGACTGCATTCCCACTTCAGTTATTTGGTCAGTTTTGACCTTGTAACTGCCCAGATAAGTGAAGTATTGTCACGGTTCACGCCACGGACTGTCGGCGTGCCCGTGTCTCTCATGACCCGGCCGCTGCTGCGACATCCCTTGGTGTCCCTGGTTCTCTGCACGCACCTGTCCTGGCTCCTTCCACTGCTGAAGCCTCGCCATCTCTGCTACCTCCAGCTCCCTGGCGTCCTGTGCGCACACTTGCTCCCTCTATGGGCACGCGGGCGTCACTGCACTGCATTTATTGAGACAGTCTTCCTGTTCCTGCCCTGTAACCTCTGACCCCTGGCTACTTAAGGAACCTCCTACCTGTACTCTTTGTCAGTTCGTTGTTGTCTTCTGCACTAGAGCTTGACCCCTTACCTGTTGTACATCTGCCGCTGTACCTGTACCTGCTGCTAAATATACTCTGGCACCCGTCTGGGACTCTGTCTTATGTTTACTGCAGCATCCGTTTATCAGCCTCCAGTACCCAGACCTGCACTTCAGCTACCCACTGCCGGCATCTGCCAACTGTGCCTGCGGTGGGCCCTGAGGATCCACACCTGGATATCTGCGGTCGGCGCTTCGGCATATGTTTGTCAGCGCCGCAATCCGTTACAGTACGAACTGACCATCAAATATGGATCCCGCCGGAGTGTCTCTGCCTGACCTGGGAGCTGTGGTGAACCGTCATGGCGTCCACCTGGAGCAACTGTTTCAAAAACTGCAGACCATCACCACCCGTCCGGATCAAGTTGTGTCAGAAATGGCATCTACACCTGCTCCGCCACCTGCTGTGGTTCCGCCTCCGTCTACTATGTCCAGTCCCAGCCTGCACCTTCCTCTGCCTGCCCGTTATTCTGGAGACCCCCATACGTGTCACGGCTTCCTCAACCAGTGCACCATCCACTTTGAGGTCCTGGTCCATCAGTTCCACTCTGACCGTGCCAAGGTCGCCTTCATCATCAGCCTGCTCTCAGGTGAAGCCTTGGCCTGGGTCTTGCCTCTGTGGGAGAAAAGTGATCCGCTGACAGGGGACCTCCAGGCGTTCCTGAGCGCATTCCGGAAGACCTTCGAGCTACCTGGGCGCAACACTCTGCTGCTTCTTCCCTGCTCCGGTTCCGGCAAGGCGACTCCACCGTGGGACAATATGCCATCCAGTTCCGTACCCTGGCCTCCGAGCTTGCCTGGAACAATGAGGCCCTCGTTGCTGCCTTCTGGGGGGGCCTCGATGGACGCATCAAGGACGAGTTGGCTGGTCGTGACCTACCTACCACCCTGGACGACCTCATCGCTCTTGCTACCCGGATCGACATCCGTTTTGCTGAGAGGGAGCTTGAGCTACGCCAGCAGCCAGTGTCCACCCGGCCTCGCAAGCCTCCACGCTTTGTACCTGAAACCTCGAGCCCACCTCGCCTGACACCTGCGTTTTTCCAAGATGAGCCTATGGAGGTCAACCGCACTCATCTCTCCACAGAGGAACGCGCCCGTCGACGCAGCTTAAACCTGTGCCTGTACTGCAGTGGTACCCGTCATTACCTGAAAAACTGCCCAGTCCGCCTAGCTGCGCCCCGGGAACCTAAGCACCATGGTGTTGTGGGTGAAGTTACCCTGAATAACGGTGTGCTTGCTTCCTGTTTGACCACTCCAGTCACCCTACGTTTTTCATCTGGTGATGCTTCCGAAGTTCCTGCTCTTCTGGACTCCGGCTCTTCCGAGAACTTCATCCATCGGTCCCTGCTGGAGAAGTTCTGCCTACCTGTTTCCCGTCTGGAAAAACCACTGCGTTTTTCATCCGTTAACGGGGAGATCCTGAAGGAGCCAGTCCAGTTTCGCACCCAGCCTGTGTCTCTACAAATAGGAAGTTCCCACCAAGAGGACATCTCCTTCTACGTCCTGCCAAGTTCATCTGCTCCAGTTCTGCTCGGGTTGCCATGGTTCCAGCTTCACAGCCCATCCCTGGACTGGAAAACGGGCAAGCAGTGCCACTCTTGCTGCCTCAAGCCCACCCATCTGGTGCAGTCCTGCCCACCCGTTTCTCTGCCCGTATGTTCTGCTTTGCCAATGGAAGAACCAGAAGAGCCTCTGGTCTGCAAAGACACCTCTGACTCCCACCCACCCCACCCCCTGCCTACTATTTCTGCTTCTCCCCAGGTCCAAGAAGTTACCCGGGACTCTCTGGACACCTCCTCTGAATACGGCTCCTGGGATACCGAGGAGGAGGTGGTTACCCCAAGCTGTTTTGTGGGTACCCGGCTAGCCCGGAGGGGAGGGGGTACCTGCGGTCGGCGCTTCAGCATACGTTTGTCAACGCCCGACCGTTACAAGTATGAAGCAATTCTAAGTGCAGAGCCTCTCATCTGCGTGTCATACTAAATCACAGCATTGTTTCAATACCAAACCACACTCCCTATGCATATTTCTGCATGGCACAATGTTCTTCAACACCATAAAGCTCTCTGCAGCCAGAAAGTAGCTGTTTTTAATGTGATTTGTCACAAATAAATTTGGAACAAAAAAAATTTGGGGGAAAAATTCACTGAATCAGCCGAATCGAATGTTTGAGAAATTCGCTCATCACTAGCTGGTGTATTTGATATTTAATGATTCTGTATGGATGACACCAACAACCTTAGAAAGCTTTTACTATAAAGAACTGTCATACATGGTGCAAGGTTCTCTTCTTCTGCCAGTGATATTTTACCTCAATAGGAGCATTACAGCGAGGGCAGGGCTTGGAGTTCTCCTTTATCCACAATTTGTTTTTTATCTTTTCAACCAGCTTTACCATTTCATTTCTTACTCCTTCAGCAGGATCCATATCCTCTTCAACATTTATTTCTGGGACAGACGCAAAAAAAAAAGTATAGCTGATGATAGCAGAAAGTCATGGCTGAATGAAATCCAAGCAGGGAATTTTAACAGAGACTTAACAAGGTTAATAAGAAATAAGTAAGATCTAAGTAAGATAAACTAAGGTTGGAAATGATAACACAACAGTTGATAGATCTGATCGTGTTGTACGAGCGAGAAGATAAGTGACATGTCAAGTCTTGAGTAATGAATGTCTATGGGGCCGGCGGACTGCCGCCCCCCCCCCACGTCACGAGAGTACACGCCTGTGAGGAAAAAGCCTAGTCCGCCGGCCCACTCGAGGGACGACGGCCTGACTTGCGGTGTATCGCGACGTTGCACGGCCCCCTAGGGGTGCACAAGGTCAGCCAGATACTGTTCCACTGTTAACCCCTGTCAACACGGGCCCAGGGAGATAAACAAGCTGCCACCAGTTCTCTCGTTCGGTTGTAAGACCGGTCCGTTACCGACTTATAACAGGGCCAGGAACCAACCCTTAGGTAGCTATATATTATAGACCGAGTACTAGGCGCGTTAGGGCAATGATCAAGACAGACTAACTCAGATTAAAGTTTATAGATTTAATTAGCCTTGGAGGTCACACTAGACAAATATACACAAAAGGATAATAATATACAGATAAGAGTCAGAGGTGCACATACAAGCATGGGTTACAGACAAAAGGCAGTGAAAATGGGTCAAGTTACCTTCAGGCCTACATGGGGGGGCGTATGTGGCCTGGCTGCTGCGTGTGGATGCTCATGGAAATTCTCTTAGGTACCCCCATCCATGGATCAACGGTAGAGCCCACCTGGGCTCCTGCTTATATCTGTGAGGGGACAGCCCACGTGGCAGCCCCCTTACACGCCCCACACACCCCTGGGACGATCTATGAACTCCTCCCACTCTGGTCATGCAGTTTCTGATACAAACACAAAAATGGACTATAACGCGGCGGGGCATTGGCACAGAACCGAGTCGGTGGCACCATCAGAAACCGCTGGACCTACACGACGCCCGGATACTCAGACATGCCTATCTTATGGACTCGTAGGTCCGGTTCTGGATATCTCGTCCCACTAGCGCCCCAGAAACCTGAGAGTGGGGGCTGTGGTGTGCGGGGAGTTCCATGTTTGAATATGAACTCGCCATGCACCAGTTATGAGCGGATCGCTATAAATCGATATGAAATATCGGAGACGGGTTGGCTAGGGTCAGTTTCATTCAAGCCTTTGAAGCTGGGAGTTGAGGCAGCATGTGTCTTTGGGCTAATTGAGTTGCTATGGGGTCCTTTCATGGGTTGACCCCCTGCTGTGGTGGCTTCCTACAGAAAGGCATTTACAATGGGCTTGATTACTGTGTAAATTGAGCTTTCCTCGGGCTGGGGCCATCTGTGATATCTGACTAGATACGGAATTGGGGATGAAGTAAAGTGAATTCTTCCTCACAGCCGATCAGCGCGACTCCCGAACACCCGGCGTAGTTGCGGGGCATACTGTACACCCTGCAATTACGACGTTTGAACATACCCTAAAAGCACAAAACTACAAAGTAGCTTTGTAATTCACAGAAAGTATCATTCAGCTGATATAAAATACTAGGGAATTTACTTCTGTGTTTGTTAGTACAGAGGAAAGAGCCACCGAACATACCTTCAGGTTCTTTGCAAGGGGCAATCCCATGGAAGGTCATTTGGCAATGGACACAAAATGCATATTGGCAGACTGAGCAAATGCCCATTGTACCATCTGGCACCTTCATGACTGGTGCCTGACAACGTGGGCAGTAAACTACATCAGTCATTAAAACCAAGCTTGACTGAAATAGGAGACGATCATAGCGGCTGAAAAGCTGCTCTCCCACTAGATCCTTTACCTGCAAATAAATATGGAGATAAACGATTATCTGTACTCAAACATGAAACCCAGGTGGACAGATGTCTTTAACTGTATCATTTACTAACATCTTTCAACAGTAGTTTCTATTTTAAGAAAATATCTAGAAAAGATCTAGAAAATACATTCAATAAACTGAAAACATTTTGATCCAGTAAACCCAAAAAAGCAGACTGATCTTAAGCACATAATAAATGTTAAACTATTAAAGTGGACCTCCAATTATAAATCAACTTTTAATAAATTAGCAATACAAGCAAAAAATAATACATTTCAGACTACATTTGCTCTATAGAGTCCTATAAATTTTGTAAAGTTTCATCAACAGATGCCATAAATGTGATGTGAATAAAATCTAATATATCTTATTATAAAAATGCTTCCTTCTTTTATTGTCTGCCTCCTGTTCTTTCCTGTTACCCTAGCTTTCCCACCTGTTCACCCATTCAGAAATCCATACAACAGAGAGAGGGCTCCAGCTTCAATGAGAGCTCAAGTTACAACTGCCCATAGAAATCTACTGAGGGAGTAGGTAAAGGGAAAAGGGCCGAGAACACAGAGATGGTGCTGGCTGATAGTGAGTGTTTTACAGCACCTCACTGCTGGACTTTCAGGTAGGGCATGTCCCCACGGCACTGCCTTTCATATTTGGTTTTCAGATTTTAAAACCCCTGTAAACCGACTGGTCAACCATCACAAAGAGTTAATAGAAAATCCATGCAGTAGTTCACACTGCATGGATTTTTACACCGCATGCGTAGCAAAAAACTTAGAACATGTTCATTCTTCCACTCAGTTTTCGGGCAGAACAGGAACATGTGGGTGTGAGGGGGATGGCTCGAATACGCAACCCGCAGACAAAAGCTATCCCCCTGTGTGCCAAAAACAGACCAAATACCAGTCTGTGCTGTGGAACACGCACCCCACACTCCAATGACTCTTAGTAAAGTTTTTTATGCTGCTGCTTTGGGGTGAAGAGGTCTACAAAACACAGATTTGGGCATTTTTTCATAATTTATATTTTGAATCTGCTGAAAAACTGACCGTACTTTCGCTTTGTTAGGCTTTAATAGAAAATCTTTGGGTATAGTCTATACGCACAGCTTTTTCTAGGTCTTCCTAAAACGAAAACCAACTGCGGGAAAATAGAAACATGTTTTTTATTTTGCTTGACCCGACGCAGATTTGAACACCTAGGAAATTTTTCACACAAAATTTCTGCGGCGCGTAATCGTGGTTTTTGGGGGCTCGTGCCAATACCACTACTTCCACAGTGCAGGGTCCAGCCCCATTACATTCATTACTCCAGCAAGATTTGCCGGAAAAATTTGACATGCCATTTATTTCCCGCGTTAAAATCCGATTTTATGTACGATCGGGGAAGGAACGTAACCTATTTTCTCCATAATTATGGATTCCCGAACCCTTCGACAGGCATTCACTCGTATAACCACCAAATACGCCAAATCCCGCACCAAATTATCCAGTAAACTAGCCTTAATGCACTGGGTCACCAGAAATCCGAAATCCAACCGCCAGTTTTTGCACAAAAGATGTGTAAAAAAAAAACAATGTGAAAATGCCGAAATTTTTGGGGGGGCAGTTTCAAATTCTGTTAGACTTAGACCTGGGGAGTCTCCGCTTTCCCTTTCACAACCTGCCCCTCCACCCACCGATTTTCAATTGCAGCTACAACCTTATGATCTCAATCGTAGATCCCAGCTCACCAGCTAACTGAGAACAATATATAAATTTTTTACTATTTTACCCTATAACAATGTGAAAAAACAGTCCAAAATAGAAATTGCTTTCCTGCCATACGGTGGGGAAAAGTTTTCACTATACCAATCAAAAACAAATCTTTTTACTGAAAAGCTCTGAAAAGCCTTCACTTACCTGACAGGGGTTGAAACAACGTGCACTTGGTTCGGGGCTTTGTGCATGGACTTGTCCCCCTTAAATCGGGTTTTAAAAGAAATCCTTGAGACAGTTGTTACAGTAGACATCGGCAACCTTAAAAAGGGGGTGCACTCATTTGCCCAGCTTCCCCAAAAAAAGATATGCACAAGAAGGGTTTTTAATTCAAAAGTCTTTTTCTTTGAGCTTCATTGAAGTCCACGAGGATCTTATCAGGCGGGCACTGACTGACTCCTAAAATGCCCTTTATCAAACAGCCCCTTTCCGATAAAACCCCCCACAAGTCTTTTCGGGGGTGTTGATCGGTGTGAAACCTTTGCTAGACACATCAATTTCATAGGGGGAATTTTAAAATTCAATAATCAAGTGTTTTCCTCCTTAAACGAATCCATGGGAAAAAAGACAACATATCCCTTTTTCTCCTCCCCCATCATCTAAACCCGGACAACAATGAGCTGAAAAAATCAATAAAAACTTTGAGAGTAAGCATAAATTTCAATAAACGTTAAGAAAGAATTTTTGGGCCTTTCCACTTATGATTTTAAAATAGGTATCAACCTAAAAAGATTTAAAGGACACAGTAGGACTGGATAGAATCATGGGAAAAATTTTCAAAGTTTAAAACCCCCCACACCCCCCATTTTCCTTTGAGTTAGAAAAAAGACAAAGTAAACCCGTAAGGACATTTTTTGGGTTGAAAAGGGAAAGAAAAGTACAAGTGTTAGGGTATTTCACACGGCATGTTTAATACATTTTTTTAAAACATAAAATGTATCCAAATACGTCACAAAGTGTGGCTTTGGGTTGTATGTTTTTTTGGACTGCAAAAAGTACCCCCATTGTTTCTATTTGGCTTTAAAAAAGCGTAATGGATGCGTAATGGGTAAAGAAGTGACTGTCAATTCTTTGTAGGATCCAAAATCAATGTAATAACGATTAAAAAATTTTATTGTCTGATGACGATACGTAGTTTTCATGGAAATCAATGAAAACGAATGGAACATTGAAATCCGTATTTGGGAAAGTATATGGGTACAAAAAATACTTCCCCAAATACATTTTTCCCAAACACCATCGAATGCTAATTGTCTGTACCCCTACATTCTTCGCTTTTTACAAAAAAAAGGGCCACCATATACTACACCAGTCAATGCAGAATGTTACACTAATCATTTACAAAAAAAATAACCTCTTTATTCTAGGGGTTTTTTACATATTAGACAAAAGAAAAAAATTGGCCCTAAGAAGGTGTTAAACTTGGGTAAATGCACCTCAAATAAACACCACATGACAAATTACACTGTGTCATTATTTATTTAGTAGAAACAAAGGGCCCAAAATGAAAAAGCAGCATGTCAAAAATTTTGTACATCCTTACTGCCCCCTCAACTGGAAAGGCCCTTTGCAAACAATTTGAAGTCCATCATTCTACAGTGAGAAAGATTATTCACAATTAGTAAACATTTAAGTTGACAATGTTCCTAGACTGTGTAATACAGGCAGTCTCTGGGTTAAGACCAAGAAATGTTTTTAAGGTTTGTTCTTAATTTGAATTCATGGCAAATTTGGAAAAGGGTTATTTTTTTATTTAAATCCAGCCAAAAAAATTTTTTTTTAGTTTCGGACACTAAAAGAAGGGGGTTCAAAAGCTTAAAATTTTTTTGTTGTCTTTGTCCCTGTTAAAAGATTTTAAACACCCAAAATACTCGATATAAGCCGACCCAGTATAACAGGCACCTATTTTTTTCCACAAAAAAATGGGGAAAAATTATTGACTCAGCTAAAACCTAAAGGGGGAAAATGCAGCGGCTCTGGAAAAATTTTAAAAATAAAAATGGATCCAATAAAATTACATTGCAGTTTAATGTCCCCCATAGGCAGGTAAGGCATTTAACGTCCCCCCAAAGGAAAGTAGGGCAGGTTATGCCTCCATAGGCAGGGATAAGCATTTAATGCCCCAATAGGTAAAGTGAGATGGGGGAAATTTATTCAACGAAGTGGAATTTGTTTAGAATTTCAGGAAAACTTTGGTTTTGGAAAAAATCGAACTTGGGGGACTTTTTGGGTTTAATGAAGTGGGGCTTCGATTTATAAAATGGGGCGAGCACATGGCCTCATGGGGAAAAACACTCTGGGAGGAAGAAGGGGATAGCCTCATACATGGGCAGAGATAAGCCATCAGAGACCCGCGGGATTCGTGACTCACCGCACAAAAAAGTCCGGGCGCGACGCCGGGGGTCACACCCCCCCTCATGTGCTCTCAGGGAAGGTGCTGCCGCAAAATGAACTCTTTCTGGAAAAAAAGATTTTTTTTAACGATTTCTGTGGGGGTCTCAGCTTGTCTCAGAGCTGTTCTCCCTTAAAATGTTCTATTTTTTAATTTTTGGGGATTGGATCTAAAAATCCATGTGCACTGCAATACATTCAATATCCAATGGGCTAAGCCAGTTCCTGTTTAATTCATTAAAGAAACAGCGTTTTTTTAATACAAATACCACTTCATTTTTTGGGGCTCAAACTAAAATTTCGCTTTACATCCAGGGGTTAATTAACTTTTTTGCTGGGGGGCGACCCCAAAAAACCTCTTTTTTTTAATGCCAAAATATATAAAAATTTTTCCCGACCTAATTCAAACAAAGGTTAAATTTCCTGTATCTCTTTTTTGTGGCGAGAAAAACGCAAATTTTAAAACGCACAAAGCTACATTTTGTGCGGCTAAAATTTTTTGGCGCAATTTACTCCAGGGGTTTTAAATTTAACTTGTTTTGC
>JAODAL010071288.1:0-15580 GCA_025379985.1 Phyllomedusa bahiana
TTTGCCCCCAAGAAACCTTTTTTCCGGGCACCTTTTTAAAACTGGGGTAAGGCCCCAGGGGTTTTAATGGCCTTCTGCGGTCCGGGGACAGGTATAGTAAAAGTCCAGTTCAATTTAAAATGGGGGTTTGGGAAGATTTTTTTCCGGCACTTTTTAATTGGGGGGTCAGACGGGTTTTAAAGGGAGCCCATTGCGGGTCCAGGACAGGGTTTGAAAATTTCCCAGTTAAAAACAAAAATGGTGGTTAAAAGACCCCTTTTTCCCCCCCTTTTTTAAATTTTGGGGTTCAGACGGGTTTTAAATTTGGGTTCATGTTTGCGGCCGGACGGGTTTGTAAATGCCCAAATTTAAATTAAAATGGTGGTTAAAAGACCCCTTTTTTCCCACTTTTTAATCTGGGGGTCGGGGACGGGTTTTTTAAAGGTCATCTGGGCCCGGGGACAGGGTTTGTCAATGTCCAGTTCAAACAAAAAATGGGGGTTAAAAGACTCCTTTTCCAACATTTTTTAATTTGGGGGGTCGGGACGGGGTTTAATGGTTTTTATTTGTGGTCCAGGAAAATTCTAGTCAATTCCGTTCAATTTAAATTTGGTTTGGGGTTAAAAAGGACCCCCTTTTTCCGGCATTTTTTTTTTAATCTGGGGGTCAGACATTTTTAAAGGGGGTATGCTGCGGCCCAAAGGAACAGGGGTTTGTAATTTTCCAGTTCAACTAAAATGGTGGTTAAAAAGATTTACTTTTTTCCGCCACTTTTTTTCTGTGGGTCTTGCATTTTTTTTAGGGTAGCTGCGCCCAGGCCGAATATTCAATGCCCAGTTAAAGAAAAAAGGAGGGTTTCAAATAATACTGCCTTCTGGCATTTTTAATTTGTGGGTGATGCGGGTTTTAAAAGGGTTTCTTTGTTTGGGGGAAAGAAGGGAAAGTGATGGTGTGTGATTTTTTTTCTTTTGGTTTTATAGCCTAAGTGTTGTGCCTAAGATGTGGGCATTTTACCCTTTTGACTTTTTGTGGCTTTTAAATTTCCCAGCTTCTCCAGCCCTGTTTGGGGTGAAAGGGAATAAAGGTGTTGTTGCTCTCCCATGACTTTAATGGTCACCCGGGATAAATTCGACTGTCAAATATGGGAAAAAACCTTATGAGGGTGGCCGGGACTATCGCTATCCCCCCCGGATGTCGTACCCAAGAAATCGCCTAAACACTAGTTCCCCAAGGGTTTGTTACTGGGTTCATTTCCCGTCAAATACAGGGCGTGTACTTATAAATATACGAAAATCTTTTTTTAAAAACGGGTGTTGTACTTTTTTAGAAAAAAAAACCAGTATGTCAAAACAGAGAGGTGGCAGGCTCTTCCCCGCGAGTGGCAGAGGAAAAACATTCCGGGCCCAGGTCGCACCAGCAAGGGGAGTGCAGAGGGGTCACTCGGTGGGGCCACAACTGCCGCTGTAATTAGCGGGGGTGTACTGACTAGAAACCCAAGGGGTTTCTTAAATTAAATTGACTAGGTCATCCCTTCCTCCCAGAGGAAACATCTGAAAACCCCCAGCCAAGAGTGGGTTTGGGAATTCAGACAAACCCTTATTGGGGGGGCCCCCGGGGCGGGTCGGGCCCTCCCTGTCCTAAACCCCGCCTCTGCCCCACCCGGGGTTCCCTCGGGCCAGGGTCTACTATGTGGTTTGGGCCCCAGCGCCACTATATAGCGGGGATGAAAAAATTTGAGGAGGGCAGTCAGAAAGCATTTGGGAAAGCAAAAGAAATGGGGCCAATTTTCCCTGCTTTTTGAGTAGGCGGTAATTTAAAAGATGTTGGAGTGGCATGGGGGGGTCATGTTGTGAGGGGTCACCCTCCCCTAACCACCAAGGGGGGGCCCGGTAATGAGGACAGCAGTGACGTGAAACAAAATGAGGGATGGGGTTGCCGACCGCACTTGGGAGCCGGGTGGGGGGAAAAGGGTTTCATCATCATCAGGAGAAAGGGGGTCGCTTGCGCGTAAAGGTAGCGGCGAAAGCCGGGAAAGTGGGTTGTGGGGGCGTGAGCCCGCAGGATAGCGCGTTTGAGGTCGGGACCCCAAGGGGCCCCAGGGGGTAAAAAACCCCGCTTCGGGGGGGGGTCCAAGAAATTTGGGAACGGGGGAAAAGGGCGGGGGGCAGCGGCGGGCATTTAAGTCCATCAGTCCCGGGCTTTGGGGGGGGGAAAAAAATTCGAAAACCGGGGGGTGTGGAGTTTTTTGCTAAGACCCCCGGGGGAAACCGAATATGGGTATATGTAGAATCTGTAAGCAAGTGAAGCGTGGCCAGGGAGTAAGTTGGACCACGGCCCTGCGTAAAACACATGAAAGCATCACCACCCGGGTGGCCCTGAGAAAAAACGTGGCTCAGATGTGGTGGCCCAAAATCCTGCCCCCGCAGAAAAACAGCAGCAGCGGGCACCCCCCCCAAGTGGCAGGGCATGAAATTGCAGCCAGTAAAAGGCTCCCCCCAACTCTGCAAAAGGGAGCTTTTTCTCTTTGCATCCTTTTAGGCCCAAGATGTCCTGCTCCTCGCTATCATGGCCCAGCAGTCGTTCAGGGGGCCCGGATTGAAAAAGGAAAACCCCCAGTATGCGTCCCCAACACTTTCCTGGGTGCGGGCAGCTGAGTGCTCCTGCCCAAAAGTTGTTGGTACTGCAGTCCCTCCCTTTCCAAATGGGGACCCCTCCCAACCGTTCAGGGGAACTAATGGCTTTTTCCCGACCGAGGGAGATTTTCCAAGCCGTAATTTTTTTTTTCCAAAAAAGGCAGTCCCAGAAATTTTAAATATTTTAAAACCCAGAAGGGGGGCCCAGCCCTTGAGCTTATCGGTTTTTTCCCAAAGGTGCACGGGCGGCGGACTTTCTGGAGCTGAAATATGGACGGGGCCCATTTACATGCCCTTTAGGGCCCCCAAGGGTAAATTGGGGGTTCTGGCCCAGGAACCCCAAAAACTTGGACAGTAGATGCCGCTTTCTTTCCCACGTTGTCAAAAAATGTGGCTCCTGTCCCAAATTGTCCCCTCCTCCTCCCCCAACCACCATTTCAGCCTCTACAAGTTGCCCCATCATACCACTTTTTGTAGGGCACAGCGGTGTCACGAAGTTAAAAACCCCGGGCCCTTCCCCACGGCGAAAAAAGTTCACAGGGGGGGAAAACTGCCCCCGGTCATGCAGGAAAAAATCTGTGTGGCTTTCTCCCCCCAAACCCGGGAAAAATGGGGAACCCAGGGTGACGGACAAGGGGGAGGAACATGGTGTCCGAACTCCCACCGAGGGGGGAATGGTCCATGCGCCCTGCATGGCGCAGTTTTTCAATCTGGCTGGGGAAAAAAGGTCCGGGAAGTTTTTCCACCGATCTTCAGAACATTCTAAAAATTTGGCCGGGAAACTGTGCATGCACTTTACCATTCGTACAAACCCAGGAACACCCTCCTCGAGTTGAAAGCGGCAGAAACGGCCCCCCCCAACACATCTTGATATGCGATGTTTCCCCCCCGCTGGAATTCACCCTTTGCACATTTTTGGGACCGCTGTATGAACAAAAAGAAAGGCCCATTAACGAAAAAACTCATGCATGGGCACCCGCCGTTTGTTGAGGCCATTCGAGGAGGCGACGTTATTTGTCAGTCGCCAGGACTACGGGGAAAGGAAAAAACGTCATTCCCCTGCTTTTATGTCCCGGAACAGATAGTGAAAAAATTTTCTTTGGGGAGGGGACGGAGACGGCGATACAAACTGCGGCCCCCTTTAGTCCCGGTGGGGACGGAAAAAGGAGGGGGGAGGGGACATTTGGGGCAGAAGATTGTCTGGGTGAAATTGGGGTGGGTTTTCTACCCCGGTGACAAGGAGGAGA
The DNA here is from genome assembly GCA_025379985.1 of Phyllomedusa bahiana. Taxonomy (NCBI): domain Eukaryota; kingdom Metazoa; phylum Chordata; class Amphibia; order Anura; family Hylidae; genus Phyllomedusa; species Phyllomedusa bahiana. Next base: position 3,860 of record JAODAL010071288.1, read on the forward strand.
AACAGGAGCAGCTGGAGGAAACTAGATGGAAAATGAGGAAAACGAGGCAGTGACCCCCATGCCCCCGTGGCCCGTTACAGTGGGATGGGGCAAAGGGAAAACCCCCCGGGTCAATTGTGCGATGGCCCCCAGCATGTATTTGCCTGGCTGTGACAGCCGAAAAAGTCAGGGATCCGGGAGAGGGGGTGGGCTTCTGGCTTCCACCCTATTGGACCCCCCGTACCGGTCCAAAAAGGGAGGGCCCTTTTTTCCCCGCTATTTAGAGGGAAGGGGCAAACTTTAAAAAAAAATAGGGAAATCCCCTAGGGCGTTGGCCCCTGCCCATGTGCGGCATGCCCTCCCCTGACGGTTTACCGGGGGGTTCTTCAGCGCCCCACGTACTACTGCCGCGGTGCCGGGGGAAGGTGGGGGTTCGGGGGAGTACAAACTCCATCAGCAGCAATCTTAGTTGGGAAATTTATGAAGAGAGCTTCCTTTTTACCCGGCCCCCAGTGAGGAGGGCGTGCCAGCAAACAGCAGCAGCAGGACCTTTGGGGCAGACCCTGAACCAACGGTGGGGGCCTACTTGGGAAAACACTCTGCCCCCCCCAGTTAGGGAAAATCCGCTGGGCTACTGGGCAGCCAAACTGGGGTGTGTGGCCGCAACTTGCCGAGTTTGCAGTGGAGAAAACTGTCCTGCCCCGGGCCCGGAGTGTGGATCAGAGCGGGTGTTCAGTGCGGGGGGGGGCCAACGTTACCCCCAAAGGGAACCCCCTTGTCCAAGGGAAAAAAGTTTGGGAAAGACTGGGCTTTGTCAAAATGAAACAGGCGTGGATGGCCCGGGTTTTTACACAAACCCAAAAACCCTTTTGGGTCAATACATCAGCCTGACGGGCCCCACCCAAACTATGAGAAATTTTGTGAGTCTGGGTTCAAATACCTGCCAGCCTATTTTGATGCCCCCAAAACCCCCCTGATGGGCCCCAAAAATTTCTTACAGTTTTTTCCATCTGCCAAAAAACCCCTCTTTAAAAGGGACTTTGGGAAATTTTCCCCCCACCTCCACACTCGGGATTGTGCCACTGTCTGACCTCATGCTGTTGCTCCTGCCCCCGGGCAATCCAAATCTCGTCATTGGCCACTCTGTGGGGGGATTCCTGTTTTTTTCCACCTCCAAAAATGTCATTTTGCCCCTGTCTGACCTTTATGCTGCCCGCTGTGGTTTCTGCCTTGACCTTAAAACTTGTTTGTGCCACTGTCTGACTCATGCTGCTGCCTGGTGGCTTTTGGGCCCCAAAACATGTTTTCATTTCCCCCCTTGTGGCCCACTCCTGTTTTTCCAAACCCCCAGAATGTCATTGTGCCACTGTCTGACCTATGCTGCTGCTTTTGGGTGCTGCCGTGACCCACAAACTGTTCTTTTTGCCACTGTTGACCTCATGCTGCTGCTGTGGCTGTGCTTGGGCCCACCCTGTCATTTGCCACTGTCTGACTCATGCTGCTGTTGGGGTGTGCCTTTACCCCACACCCTTTTGGGCCACTGTTGACCTCATGCTTTCGCTTTTGGCTGCTGCCCCTGAAACCTTTCAAAACTGTGTCATTGTCCCACTTGTGGCCTACTCCTTTTTTTTTGCCCCCTCCAGAATTTTCTTTTTTGCCCTGTCTGACCCCCATGCTGCTGCCCTTTTTTCTGCTGCCGTGACCCCACAGTGTTCAATTTTGCCCCTGTCTGACTCATTTCTGATGTGTGGCTGCTGCCGTTTACCCACACAAATGTGTCATTGTTCCATGTCTGCCCATGCTGTGTGTGGCGCTGCCCTGACCTACACACTGTCATTGTGCCCTGTCTGACCTAGTGCTGTTGTGGGGTGCTGCCGTGACCCACAACCCCTGTGTCATGTCCCCCCTCCCCGTGGCCTACTCCTGTTTTTTTGCCACCCCCAGAATGTCATTGTGCCACCCGTCTGAACCCCATGCTGCTGTGTGGTGCTTTCCGTGACCCACCACACTGTGGGTCATTTGCTTGGGGCCCCCGGGTTTTAAAAACCTTTCCCTTTGCCCCGCTGCTGTGGGGGTGCTGCCGTGAACCCCCACACAAATCGTCATTGTTCCCCTGTCTGACCCATGCTGCTGCTCTGGCTTTCTGCCCCTGACCTGCAAATGTGTCAATTGTCCCACCTGTGGGCCCACTCCTGTTTTTGCCACCTTTCCCGAAAGTAATTTTTGCCACTGGTTGACCCCATGCTGCTTTCTGTGGTGCTGCCGTGGCCTACACACTGTCATTGTGCAAATGTCTGACCCCTTTCTGCTGTTGTGGCGCTCCGTGAACCCACAAACCCGTGGGCAAATTTTGCCACGTCTGACCTCTTTCCCGCGCTGGGGGTTTTCTGTCGTGACCTCCACCACTGTGTTCAAATTTTCCCCTCTGTGGCCCTTTTTTTTTTCCTTTTTTTTTTTTTGCCACCCCCAGGGAAAGTTTATTGGGGCCACTGTCTGACCTCATGCTGCTTTTGGGGTGTGGCTGCCTGCCCTGACCTACAAATTGTGTCATTGTTTCCACCCGTCTGACCTCTGCTGCTGTTGTGGCTGCGCCGTGACCTAACACTGTGTCATTGTGCCCCTATCTGACCCATGAGCTGCTGTGGCCCGTGCCCTGGGCCTACACACTCTGTTTGTTCCCAATGTCTGACCTCATGTGCTGCTCTGGCTGCTGCCCCTGACCTTCACACTGTGTAAATTTTCCCACTCTGTGGCCCATTTCCCGTTTTTTCCACCTCCAGGAAAAGTCATTTGCCACTGTTGACCCCAAAGCTGCTGCTGTGGCTGCTGCCGTGCCTACACCCCTGTGTCATTGTTTTTCCCACCCTTTTTCCCCCCCCCTTTTTATTTTTTGGCCCCTTACTTCCTTTTATTTGCCATTTTTTTCCAGAAAATTTTCATTGTGCCAAATGTTTTGACCCCATTTTTCTGATGCCTGTTTTTGGATTTTTCCCCCGGCCCCCTTTTTACCCTTACACCACCCCTTTTCATTTGTTGCCCCCCCTGTCTTTTACCTCTGCCCCGCTGCTGCTTTGGCCCCGGGTGCCGTGACCTTAAAACACTCTGTCATTGTGCCAATGTTTTGACCTTTATGCTTTTCTCTGGATGCTGCCGTGACCTACACACTGTGTCCCTTTCCCCCCCCCTTTTTGCCTACTCCCGTTTTTGCCACTCCAGAATGTCCTTGTGCCATGTCTGACCTCTTTCTGTGCTGTGGCTCTGCTGTGACCTACACACTGTGTCACTGGGCCACTGTTGACCCATGTGCGCTTGGCTGCTGCCGTGACCCCACACAAATGGGGTCATTGTGCCCCTGTCTGACCTTAGGCCCGCTGCTGTGGCTGCTGCCCTGACCTCCCACTGTCATTGTGCCCTGTCTGCCCCATGCTGCTGTTTTGGCTGCTGCCGTGGGCCTAGGGCACTTGTTCCTTGTGCCTGTCGACCCCATGCTGATGCTGTGGCTGCGGCCCCTGACTCCACACCCGTGTCATTGTCCCCCTCCCTTGGGGCCCCATCTGTGGGCCCATCCTTTTTTTTTCCACCCCCAGAATGTCATTGTGCCACCTTGCCTCATGCTGCTGTGGCTGCCCCCGGGCACCCCCACACTCTGTCATGATTTTTGCCACCTGAGCCCTTTAGCTTGTTTTTTTCCAGCTGTTTTCCCTTTTTCCCTGACTTTATCAGGGGTACTTCCCCCTTTAGTTTTTTGGTTTAGTTTTGCCCTTTTTAAGTGCCCAGGGAATTTTAGAGTGGGAAAAGGGTTCTAAGAGCGGCTGGCAGTCATGGGGCGGGGTTTTTACCCAAAAAAAGTAAAAAGGAAAATTCTTTTTTAAAAACCCCTTTTGCCTATTTAAGCTTTGGGACCCGCGTTTTTACAGCACCCTGCAGGATCGTGCAGCTTGGAAATAGCTGTTTTTTAATGTGATTCATGCCGAAGTAATTCGGAACGAAGTTATTTTTTGCCGAGAAATTCGACGAAGTGAACGAAACGAATTTCGAGTAATTTGCCCATCTCTAGTTGCCGGTCTACTTCACATTCCTCTTCAAACAGAAATGGTCCTCTTGAAAACTTTTTTTTAAAATGATCATTTCTTACTGCAATTTTTATTCTCTTTTCCCAACAGTTCATTTTGCTGGTTTTGCTGTGAGGAGACTGTAAAAGACAGCAAGGTTTCATGACAACACCGTATTCCATTTATTCACTTTATCTTTAGAAGTTTTCGCATTGTCAATGGTTTTGAGGTCATGTTGCTGTGAGATACAGCTATAATTATGGTCCTTTGGAACAGAAATGTGGCTTTTAAGTGGCATTTCTCCCTCACAATTTTTAATAGTGGCTGAGAAGTCATATTTATAATTTTTTGGGGTCATGTTGCTGTGAGATACAGCAATAATCATGGTCCTTTGGAACAGAAATGTGGCTTCTAAGTGGTATTTCTCCCTCACAATTTTTAACAGTGGCTCAGAAGTATTTTTTTTATCATTTTTTGGGTCATGCTGCTTTGAAATGTAGCAATACTACAGGTCCTATTATGAAAAAAATGTTGTTTCTAACAGACATTTGTTCTTCACAATTGTCCAAAGTGGCTCAAGGGTCATGCTTTGAATTTTTGGGGGCATTTTGCTGTGACATGCAGCTATACTACAGGTCCTATTATAAAAAAAATGTTGTATATAACAGACATTTGATATTCAAAATTGTCCAAAGATGCTCAAGGGTCATGCTTTGAATTTTTGGGGGCATTTTGCTGTGACATGCAGCTATACCACAGGTCCTATTATAAAAAAAATTTTGTTTCTAACGGACATTTGTTCTTCACAATTGTCAAGAGTGGCTCAAGGGTGATGGTGCTTTCAGAAACAGGAATAGGTAGGACACTGTTAATGAACACATATTGCAAATGACTTGTTTTTGCAAGATCTTTAACATAGCTATCAATCTCTGTATTGAGACAACCCATTTAATACAATTAAAAAAGAGAACAAAGACATGGTGGGATTCCATCCTATTTTAAAAATGTGTGTTCTAGAATTAAAGTACTACAAAATTTGCATGTACAAAATAGCTGGTAAAAACATTCCTCTGAATTGTACAAGGGAGGTACAGGAAAACTTGACCAGATGTAGGTTATTCAGAGGACATGGAGTATGGAGCACGGACAGAGAACAAAGTACAGATACAATTTCCTCCAGCACATTGAGTGAAATGAGAAAAAGAATGCCAAGAAAAAGGGCACCTGGGTGGAACAGGAGCGTTAACCACCAGTATTTCCAAGTGAAGCTCAATTGGTCCGCACTCATATGGAGGGGCAAGCGCTACCCAGGACAGGGACAGTATATGTCCAGTAAAACTAAAATGGTGGTTGAAAGACTCCTTTTTCCGGCACTTTTTAATCTGGGGTCATGCAGGTTTGGGGCTCATGCTGCGGTGCAAGACAGGGATATTGAATGGTCTGTGATTTTTTTTCTGTGGCTTTTATAACCTAAGTGTGTTGCCTAAGATGTAGCACGTATCCATTTGACTGTTGTGGATGTTAATTTCCAGCTTCTCCAGCCCTGTTTGGGTGTAAGAATGAAGGTGTTGTTGCTCTACAATAGACTTTAATGGTCATCGGTGATCATCTATCATCGACCATCGAATATCTTGTCGATGATGGTCGACTATCGACCATCGACCGATGTCGATAGCCAACGTAATCGCTCAACACTAAAGAGCAGTGCCAATCTGTTCTTCAGTGGTTAACACACCCTGCATCTACTGGTGTTACCTCCTCTTCCTCTCAGTCACAGGCACAAATGTCATCAACATCATCATCAGTCCAACCTGAAGCAAACATAGGCCAAATGTCATCCAATAAACAGACTGCTCCAGATAATCCATATTCCGAAGAGCTCTTTGATGACACAATGCGGTTGGGGTCAGAAGGCATTTCAAAAGATCAAGAGGCCAAAGAGGATGATTTTGTCTAGTCTGAAGCCCAATCACTGATGCCCTCAGAGGAGGAGAAGGAATCTAGTCGGTCGGCAGAAATCCAGAGCGGTCAGCAAAGCATCGCAGTGCCTGTTGCTTCTAGCCTGCTGCTTGAGGATGAAGACTGTGAGGAAGAGGAAGTTACCTGTGATGATGATGACATTGTGGACCCAATGTGGTGTTTTCAGCAGCAGCTGGCGAACGCATCAGAAGTGAAGAAGGAGGATGATGGTGTAGTGTCAGTGCGGGTCTGGCCTCAGAAAGGGAGAGCGCGGTCGCACAAGTCCGTTGACATTATTCCTCCAGCCATGGTCAGTGGTGGCAGCGGGAACACCGCTACTAGGTTTTCATAGTCGAAGAGGTCCAGGACCTGTGAAGCCTGGGCCTGTTTCGATCAAGCCTCAGATTTGCTGAGTGACATCATATGCCAGGTTTGCTTTCAACGCGTCAGTAGAGGAAAGAATATAAAGAGTTTAAGCACCACGAGCATGAACATGAACATGCATGTAAAGCATGAATTGCTGTGAAAGAGTCACTTGGAGAAAAAAGGTCACACAGGTCCTGGGCTTCCAACCACCATGACACCAGCGTGCACCTATGTTCATTTTTTTTTTCAAAAATATTTTTGGATGTGCATAACCATATATTGTTTCTAGTTTGTGTTTGGAGGAGTGGCTACCTCCATTTTGTTGTTTTGCACTCCACCCACCTTCACAGGTTTTTAAATCAGTGCAGTGTGTTCAAAAGTTGATGCCTTCACTCCCTGAAGTATGAAAGTCTGAACAGAGTCCATGAGAAGTAATAATAGTGTAACAATAGTGTAGGACTTTTTATGAACGGAGACATAATGTCAGTGAACTCAGATGGTGCGTGCTAGAGAAGGTAGAGGGCAGTGACCAGACTACTATCGCAAAGCGCTTATTACAACGCGAAGTATACTGGATCACTTATCTGAATGCCCTGACACCTACAGGACTTAATGAGGAATGCCGATGGAGTGCATTTCTCTAATAAAGTACGGAGCCGTAAGCGTCAGGTTTGGTTTTTCCTATGTAAAGTAAATTAAGATAGTTTGTATATAGTGAATAGTAGCTTTTAGATAGAGATGTTTAATATTAGGATTGTTGTTTAATAAAGATTATGGGCGACATGTATGATTCTCGCCACGTCGGAGCGCACGTTTCCGCTAGTTTTCAGGCAAAATTTGCACCTCATGTATGTCGGGGCCGAGGTGCGCTCATGCATGCGGTGTAAAGTCCGCCGCGCCTCGCCAGTGTGTGAGGCGCAGTGGGCGGGACTTAATGCGCAGTGCGGGACTGCGCCTAAGATTCGCCGCCCGAGATAGTGCGATCAACATGCGTGATAAAGTTGCCAGCCCGCCAGTGTGTGGGGCGCAGTGCGGGACTTAGGCGCTGTGCGGGACTGCGCCTAACATGTATTCCTATTCGAGACAGGCTGGAAAACAGCGAGAAATCCTTAAGGATGTCCGTGCGGCATGGAGTATGAATCAAAAAATCGCCTTTATAAAGGCGTCAAACATTCTCTGAAAAAGAGCTCAAACCTACTTAAAAAATACATAAAAAAAATCACTTTCCAAAAATCAAGAACGGAGCTACATCGGGAATTTGGATATTGAAAATTGCCAGGAAATACAGTAATTCAAATTATGTAAGCTATTCTCATTGGTCGGCATAAACCAGCCAATCAGAATAGGAGCGACAGAGAAGCATTAAAACCTATGGAGAAGAATTGACCAATCAAATTCAAAGGCGGGACAGTTCAAAATACAGTAAAAATTCAGAAAAGAGCTGATTGGTTGAGCTAGCGGGGGCTTGGCTAGCTCAGCCAATCAGAATAGGAGCGACAGAGACCCATTAAAACCTATGGAGAAGAATTGACCAATCAAATTCAAAGGCGAGACAGTTCAAAATACAGTAAAAATGCAGAAAAGAGCTGATTGGTTGAACTAGCGGGGGCTTGGCTATTCCGGCCAATCAGAGCGCGAGCTACTTGTCCCATTATAGTCTATGGAGAGATCGGGGCAATTAAATCTCGGCGCTCAGCGCCGTGCGACATGGAGTATGATAAAAAAAAAATTTTTATTAAGTGTAAAATATTCTCTGAAAAAGGGCTGAAACCTTCTATAAACATAAATCAATTAAATCTCGAACAACGCATTTGACGCAGAGACCGGCGCTACATAAGGAATTGGGTTATAGAGAATTGCCGGGAAATACAGTAATTCAAATTGTTTAAGCTCTTCTCATTGGTCGGTATAAACCAGCCAATCAGAATAGGAGCGACAGTGGCCCATTCTAACCTATGGAGGAGTATTGACCAATCAGAATAGGAGCGACAGGGACCCATTATAACCTATGGAGAAATATTGACCAATCATATTCCAAGGCGGGATAGTTCAAAATACAGTAAAAAGGCCAAAAAGAGCTGATTGGTTGAGCTAGCGGGGGCTTGGCTATCCCGGCCAATCAGAGCACGAGCTACTTTCTCATAGAGTTCTATGGGGAAAAGAAATGCAGAGCGAGCTCTGTTTGTGATTGGCTAAGTTAAAAGAGGAGCGGTTATTTGGACCAATGGGAGAGCGAGCGACGCTCTTATGGGTTTTCTAATGCAATCTGGAATAAAAATGTACATGGCCTAAATCAAATGATAAGACCACAGAAGTTGTCCCGATGTGTATATAAAATGATCAATAATATGGGGGTAAAGAAAAAAAATAATTAATTCAATAAAATCATTTTTATGTCTTTATTTTCGTTAGCCAAGGATCAATAGTATGGGTGTAACAAAAATAAAGAAATAAAAATGCTTTTATTGAATTAATATTTTTTTTTCTTTACCCCCATATTATTATTCATTTTATATAGAGATCGGTACAACTTTGGGAGTCTTATCATTTGATTTCAGCCATGTACAGTAATTTCCTAAGCACCCCTTGTTAGATTAGTTAGGGGGGTACAGCAAGCTTATGGAATCATAGACAGCAATAGTTAGGGATTTTTATATTGCTAGCTGCATCTTTCCCATCTTTATTCTGAATGCCCAAAAGTTAATTTCTCCTGCTTTGGATGTCCAGCTATTGCAGAAGACACCATTAGCAAATTTTATTGAGTGTTAAAAAAGGTCCTTTTTGCTGGTTTGGCGGTCATGCTACTGTAGAAGACACCGTTAGTAAATGTCCTATTGAAAAAATCTTATTTTAAATACTAATTTCTTCTTGAAAATTTTACTGAGTGTCAAAAAGGTCATTTTTGCTGGTTTGAGGGTTATGCTACTGTAGAAGACACCGTTAGTAAATGTCAAATTGAAAAAAATTCTATTTTGTTTCTACCAAACAGTTCTACTGATCATTTGACATTCTCCCAATACTCTTCTGGATCCTCCAAATGCTTTCTAGCAAACTTCAGACTGGCCCGGATATGTACTGGCTTAAGCAGTGGGACACATCTGGCACTGCAGGATCTGAGTACCTGGCGGCGTAGTGTTTTACTGATGGTAGCCTTTGTTATGTTGGTCCCAGCTCTCTGCAGGTCATTCACTAGGTCCCTCCATGTGGTTCTTGGATTTTTGCTCACCGTTCTTGTGATCTTTGTGACCCCATGGGGTGAGATCTTGTGTGGAGCCCCAGATCAAGGGAAATTATCAGTGGTCTTGTATGTCTTCCATTTTCTAATTATTGCTCTCAAAGTTGATTTCTTCACACCAAGCTGCTTGCCTATTGCAGATTCAGCCTTCCCATCCTGGTGCAGTTTTGTTTCTGGTGTCCTTCAACAGCTATTTGGTCTTCACCATAGTGTAGTTTGAAGTGTGACTGTTTGAGGTTGTGGCACATGGTAACTGGCAGGAACCCCATTTCACTTTTTGCACCAGGGCCCAAGAACTTCAAGTTTCACCTCTGCTTGCAAGGTTTGTACATGTGATATATGTGGTGGTAGCAAGAACATCCCAATGGGGAAGATGGAGGTTCAGCTGGCAGGGGCGCAGTTATAGGGGGTGCAGTGGTAGCAGCCGCTACGAGACCCTGCATCCTGAGGTATCCCAAAAGCCACTTTAACACATAAGAAGACACTGGTATTGGAAATGGCACAGGGTAACTGGCAGGGGTGCCAATAGGGCAGTACTCCTGTCAGGGACCTTAATCAAAAAGGGGCCCAGTGATATGTTAAAAAATAGGAACTAGTAATGGGTGGAGAGGGGCTGATCTAGCTGCACGGGGTCCTGAAACTGTTAATAGATGACTGATGGCAGCCCTGACTACCACAGCACACCCTATAACTACGACCCTGCCAGCTGAACCTCCATGTCCCCATTGGGTTGTTCTTGCTGCCACCACATATATCACATGCTCTTGGACCTCGATGCAAAAAATGATAGGGGGCTCCTGCCAGTTATCATGTGCCATTTCCAACACCGTTTCTTCTTATGTGTCAAAGAGGCCCCATAGCAGCTGCTGCCGCTGAACCTCCTGTAGCTACGATGTCCTCATCTTTTCAGTTAGCCATTGTAAGGAATAAATTATTTTAGCCTTTAATATTTTTTTGTGACTCTTAGAGACTAACTTTCTTCACTAAGTTGTTCCACGTATCCAGTTTACTGTTATGGATAATAATTCTAACTTCTCCTCACTTTTATCGGTATGAAAATTAACCTGAACATCTTCTCCCATTGACTTTAATGGGGGTGGAAGTTTGATTCTAGTTCGGCTTGAACTCAAACTTTTTAGGGTTCACTCATCACTATCTGTGACTTAATCTTGCTCTTCCACAGTAGCCAGATGGCCAGCACCCAAAGAAGTTACCCTTTAGGTTAGTAAGTATGACTAAATTACTGAATGAGATGACTTATAAGTTTCAAGTTGGCCATACACTTTACATTGATTTCGGCTAGATCCACCTAGGTTAGCAATATGATTAACCCCTTAAAATGGATTTCTTACTACAAAGATCATAGCTTAAAATATATGGGCTGTAAATATTAGCAAGTTTGTAATAGAATTGTAATATTCAAATGCAATAGTTTACAAGAAATTGTCTACCTTCTGCCTTCATATTGCATATTTTGAATGGCAGGCCCGAACTGAGAATCGGGCACAGCGGGCACTTTCCCGGTGGGCTGGTCATGTCTATAATTTATTCACTGCACTTCCTGCTCTGGGGCTGCCCCCTCTCTCACACACAGCCTCCTGCTGCAGGGGCCTGCACTGGGCTGTCATTAGGACAGATCCCAGTTACCTGCAGGAAGAGGGGCCACAGAGCCAAGCCAGGAACCAGAGGGCACAATCCTGCATGCATGTTGCTCAGCAGTCCCTGCCTGATGGCAGTGTGACAGGAAGCACAGCAGAGGAGGAAAACTGTCACACTGTCTGCCAGCTTCAAGGAGGGTGAGTATGGTCAGGGCGCTGTTAGGGCAGTACAAGCAGTACTTTTGTGTTGTTTTAGTTTTGGACACCCAGAAAGTACTGGGCAGCCTGCCTAATCTAATAGTATGGGTGTCACTAATAGGTTGTAAGCCAGCATGGTGTACCACACTTATCTGTATTTATGGCACCCTTCTGTATCGCCTTATTATATGCAATTGTAGTACCAGCAACCACCCCCCTCATGCATTGAGAGTGTGTAAGTGGTTGTTTTATTGGTATTTCTGCATTTGTGCAATCTCCCCATGTATTATATTGTGGCTTTTCTGCATGGTGGTGTGAACAGGTATTAAAAATG
>JAODAL010071289.1:0-15580 GCA_025379985.1 Phyllomedusa bahiana
TAACCTCTTTCACATGTATTAACATCATTTGAAGGCGGGCTCAGGAGTCCATAGCAACCAGACCTTTTGGGGTTTTTATTTCTGCTTCACAGTTTAACCACTTAGTCAGTTCCCCACGTTTAAAATTGGACATATTCAGCCGTAATTACACCGACTGCACGAATTACGGCGAATACCCCATTCAATACTAATCCCAGTTTCCCCATAAGAATAGTTTAGCCCTCTCCACCTGCGAATACGCCACGGGGGGAGATAAGTGACATTTAAATTTTTCAGCGGCTTACGCGCCGCTAGAATGATAGTCTAGGGGCCGGGGGCAGGCCGGCCCCCGCTCCCCGTCCACAGGCGTAATTTTGCGGGGTAATTATGCCCCCAAAATAAGCCTTGTGAACAAAACCTTAGGGTACTTCAATGGCTAGCTGGACGCTAAAATTTTCGTAAGCGGGGATATAAAGGCGAGGTTTTTCCTTTTCTACAGGTTTGATGAAAAATTTTCGGGGCCATTTTTTAAGGGGGGAAGGTTTTTATTTTTAAAAACTGCCTTTAAACCTCATCAAATCCTTGCAAAAATTGCTAATGTTTAAATGAGACAATATTCTGAAAATTTAAGTATGGATCCGCATCCAAAACCTCACCACAATTTGTATGATGTGGATTGGGACGCTGATTTTAGAGACTGCTGTTTCCTGTGGCATTTTCAGTGGAAAATCTGTCTCAAGAATTGGCCTAAAAATATTCAGCACTGAAAGAAATCGGTGTTTGTGTGAACTAGGACGCTAATTTTAGATTAGAAACTATATGAGGATTACAGTCCAAATTGGATGCTGATTCTGAGGTGGATTCCGCACCAGAATCTGCGACCAAACCCAAGCTGTGTGAGCATACCCTTACTGACACACAACATACTGTTGAGAAAACGCTGCCATAACGTGTGCGTACACACAGTGCGTTTTTGAGTGCAGGGTTTTGTTTTTTTGTTTTGTTTTTTTTTTGTTTTTTTTTTGCAGAAATGCACAGCAATAAAGGCATTAATGCTGTGCATTCTGCAAAAGAAAAGAAAAAACACACCAAAAACGCCTGTGTGAAAGCTTCCTTAAGGACTTTGGAGCATACCCCCCTCATTTAGCCTGCTTCAAACCCCCAAAAGTAACTATTGTTAGTGACTAGAATCAAAGATAACTCCTTAGATTAACCCATTAGATGATGCAGACATGTCCACGGCATTTAATAGATTAAGGAACAGTGCTGCTTACCATTCTGGTTCACAATCACTAGGACGCTAATGAGTTGTCAGCGCTCAGAGCCTAAAGAAGCCTACAGCTGCCATTTTTTACTCCTTCACAACTCCAAAATTTTTCACTGTCAAATATATATATATATATATATATATATATATATATATATATATATATAATATAAAATATATATAAAATATATAGTACAGACCAAAAGTTTGGACACACCTTCTCATTCCAACAGTTTTCTGTATTTCATGATTTTCTGTATTTTCATAAAAAAAATTGCAGATTCACACTGAAGGCATAAAAACTATGAATTAACACATGTGGAATTATATACTTAACAAAAATGTATGAAACAACTGAAACTATGTCTTATATTCTAGGTTCTTCAAAGTAAGCCACCTTTTGCTTTGATTACTGCTTCGCATACTCTTGGCATTCCCTTGATGCGTTTTAAGAGGTAGTCACCTGATATGGTTTTCACTTCACAGGTGTGCCCTTCAGGTTTAATAAGTGGATTTCTTGCCTTTAAATGGGTTGGGACCATCAGTTGTGTTGTTTCAGAAGTCAGGTGGATACACACTGATAGTCCTACTGAAGGGACTGTTAGAATTTCTATTATGGCAAGAAAAAAGCAGCTAAGAAAAACGAGAGGCCATCATTACTAAGAAATGAAGGTTAGTCAGTCTGAAAAATCGGGGAAACTTTGAAAGTGTCCCCAAGTGCAGTGGCAAAAACCATCAAGTGCTACAAAGAAACTGGCTCACATGAGGAGCACCCGGGAAAGGAAGACCAAGAGTCACCTCTGCTGCGGAGGATAATTCACCCAATTAAACCACCTCAAAAATTGCGGGTTAACACACCTCAGATTAAGAGCGGGTAATTGCCACACAGAGTTCTAGCAGCAACAGATCTCTACCACAACTGTTAAGGGGAGCCCTGTGTGCAGTAGCCTTTAAGGTAAAATAGCTGCTAGGAAACACCCTGCTAAGGACAGGAAACAAGCAGAAGAGACTTGTTTGAGCTAAAGAACACAAGGAATGGACATTAGACCAGTGAAAATCTGTGCTTTGGGTCTGTTTGAGTCCAAATTTGAGATCTGGTTCCAACCCCCCGTGTTTTTGTGTGATGCAAAAAAGGGTAAAAACGAATGGACTCTACATGCCGGGTTTTCCCACCGTGAAGCATGGGGGAGGGGTGTGATGGTGTGGGGTGCTTTGCTGGGGGACAATGTTGGGGATTTATTCAAAATTGAAGGAATACTGAACCATAAAGGTTACCACACAACTTGCAGCGGCATGCAATTCCATTCGGTTTGCGTTTAGTTGGACCATCATTTATTTTCAACAGGACACTGACCCCAAACACACCTCCAACTGTGTAAGGGGCTATTAAACCAAGAAGGAGAGTGATGGGTGCTATGCCAGATGACCTGGCCTCCCCACAGCCCACCAGACCGAACCCAATCGAAATGGTTGGGGGAGCTGGACCGCAGAGTCAAGGAAAAAAAGGCCAACAAGTGCTAAGCATCTCTGGGAACTCCTTCAAGACTGTTGGAAGACCATTTCAGGTGCCCTACCTCTTGAAGGTCATCAAGAGAATGACAAGAGTGTGCAAAGCAGTTATCAAAGAAAAAAGGGGCTACTTTGAAGAACCTAGAATACAAGACATATTTCAGTTGTTTCACACTTTTGTTAAGTATATAATTCCACAGGTGTTAATTCATAGTTTTGATACCTTCAGTGTGAATCTACCATTTTTATAGTCATGAAAATACAGAAAACTGTTGGAATGAGAAGGTGTGTCCAAACTTTTGGTCTGTACTGTATATATAATATTATTTTTGCAGAACAGTGTATAAATGATCACAACCCCTAGTGGTCAAGTAACCTAGTCAGACTGCAAGAACACGTGGAAAAAAAAAGAAGTGTTGAAAATAAAATAAAAAAAATAAATAAATCAAAAGTTCAAGAAACCCCATTTTACCATTTTAGAAATAAAGGTAGTCAAAAGTAGTCCAGCATGTCTGTAAAGTCTGATTTATTAAGAGATAAAATCATTTATCCCTTACAGTGAACACTGTAGAGAGAAACATCTTTCCAAAATTTGCAGGTTTTCTTTGTTCATTTTGCATCCCCAAAAATTTGGAATAGACCGGAATCCAACAGCTGTATCTCAAAATGGTACCAACAAACTGCGCTTCAGCCTGCAAAGAAATAAGCTCTCACTCAGGTCCATAGATGGAAAAATAAAGTTCTAAGTCTCAAAAAATGGCGCTGCCGTGCAAATTTAAAAAACTTTTCTTAAAGTACTGAAACTTTGGTATCACCCGAATCATAGCAGAATACAGGTAACATGTCAGGCAGGAGAATATGGAAGTACCCCTTGATCTGTAAAAATTATATATAGGAAAGTGAGAGGGAAAATAGCAGCATGAGCAGAGCCCTGGGGAGTGATTCTCAATGTCACTTCTGAATATAAACTTCATAGGCAATAAAAAACAAAAAGAAAGCATTTCAGCTACTAAAACAGGAGGGCAGTGAAGAGGCACTAAGAAGCTATAGGGAAAAAAATAAAGTGTGTAAGATAAAGATAAAGGGAAGCAAAGCTGGAACGGAAAACATATTGCTATAGAAAGAAAAAAAACAAAACCCCAAAATATTTTTTAACTATATAAATAGTAAAAGTTTAAAAACAGAAAAGTTGGCCCTTGAAAAATACTGAGGGAGAGACAGTAGAGGCGATGAGAAAAAAAGCAAACCTATTAAACACTTTTTTCTCCACTGTATTTACTGAGGGATGAGCTTCCTTTGAACAATGGGAAATGAGTAAACTCCAACTTAAAGGGTTTTGCCACACCTCTCTTCTGGTACTTACCATTCCCGTTGCTATGGTCCTGGCTAGAAGGGGGGCTCTTCAACTTCAGAAAAAAAAAAACCCCGTTTAAAGCCCTGCCCCTTTGTAGGTCATCACACCACCACCTATGCACGCCCCCGAGCTGAATAACTCAGTTTTTCAGCAGCCTCAGCAGTGGGAATATCTCTGTTTCTCTAGCTAAGCACAAAAAAGCAATTGCTTGGCTAGAACACAGAGAGAAGTGACAACACACAGGAGCTGTGAGGACACACGGAGGGCATGAGGAGATTGGGGATGGCTTGAGGGGGGATCAGCTGTGATTACACGGAGGGCAGTGAGGAAATTGAGAGGGCTGGCAGGAGGGATCAGCTGTGATTACACGGAGGGCAGTGAGGAAATTGAGAGGGCTGGCAGGAGGGATCAGCTGTGATTACACAGAGAGCAGTGAGGAGATCGAGAGGGCTGGCAGAAGGGATCAGCTGTGATTACAGGAGGGAGAGCAGTGAGGAGATCGAGAGGGCTTGAGGAGGGATCAGCTGTGATTACAGGAGGGAGAGCAGTGAGGAGATGGAGAGGGCTTGAGGAGGGATCAGCTGTGATTACAGGAGGGGGAGCAGTGAGGAGATGGAGAGGGCTTGAGGAGGGATCAGCTGTGATTGCACAGAGAGCAGTGAGGAGATCACTGGCAGGAGGGATCAGCTGTGATTACACGGAGAGCAGTGAGGAGATCGCTGGCAGGAGGGATCAGCTGTGATTACACGGAGGGCAGTGAGGAGATCGCTGGCAGGAGGGATCAGCTGTGATTACACGGAGGGCAGTGAGGAATCGCTGCAAAGGGATCAGCTGTGATTACACGGAGAGCAGTGAGGAGATCGCTGGCAGGAGGGATCAGCTGTGATTACACGGAGGGCAGTGAGGAGATCGAGATGGCTGGCAGGAGGGATCAGCTGTGATTACAGGAGGGAGAGCAGTGAGGAAATTGAGAGGGCTTGAGGAGGGATCAGCTGTGATTACCTGAAGAGCAGTGTGGAGCTCTAGAGGGCTGGCAGGAGGGATCAGCTGTGATTACACAGCGAGAGCAGTGAGGATATCGAGAGGGCTGGGAGAGGATCAGCTGTGATACACGAGGGCAGTGGGAGATCGCTGCAGGAGGGATCAGCTGTGATTACACAGAGAGCAGTGAGGAACATGCAGGGGATCAGTGATTACACGGAGCATTAGGGATCGCTGGCAGGAGGGATCAGCTGTGATTACACGGAGGGCAGTGAGGAGATCACTGGCAGGAGGGATCAGCTGTGATTACACGGAGAGCAGTGAGGAGATCGCTGGCAGGAGGGATCACTTGATTACACGGGGGCAGTTTAGGGGAATCGCTTTGGGAGGAGGATCAGCTGTGATTACACGGAGGGCAGTGAGGAGATCGCTGGCAGGAGGGATCAGCTGTGATTACACGGAGAGCAGTGAGGAGATTGAGAGCGCTTGAGGAGGGATCAGCTATGTGGTTACGGGGCTTAGATCGCAGGAGACAGCTGACAGCGGGGGAGAGGCGCTTTTACACAGGGCTGAGAGCGGTGCCGCAGTGGAGATGAGGACTTGGGGGAGAAATTACAGCACTGCGAGCTACATTACAGAAGAATGTGATGGTCGGGCAGAGAGAAGGTTCAACTGAGCAAGCGCGGCCAGGCCAGGAGAACAGAATGTGCTGGTCGGAGCCCCTAACAACGACAGTAAAACAACTGGGAAAAAGAAAGAGATGGCCATTCTAATATGGTACATTTTTTTTAATGACTTATAATTACAAACTTTCTTTAATTTGCATTTGGGATGTTCCCACGTCAATTTAACATCGTGGCAAAACCCCTTTAACACCTTACCGCCGGAGCCAGTTTTGGCCTCTCTGACAGAGCCCTATTTTTAAAATTTGTCAGGGTGTCACAAAAAGTAGAATAATTTTTTTGACACTTTAATTTTCCCAAAGGTTTCAAGTTTGTTTTCTCGTGAACTTTTGTGCTATAAGATAGTAAAAATTTTTTTGGTCCAAAAAATGATTGTTTTTTGGGTAAAAAAATATAAAATTTAAGGGGTAAAAATTTTGGAAAAATTTACCAATTTAAAAACTTAAAAAAATTTCTGCATGAAAACCCAAATAGTTTTTTCACTCAAAAATTTTTTATAACTAGCATCTCCCTATGTCTGCTGTATTTTGGGCAAATTTTTTTTTAAATGTCTTTTTTTTTTTTTAGGGACTTTAGGGGGGGCTTAAAAATTTTTAGTATTTTTTTTTCCCAAATTTTCAAAAAATTTTGAAATATAAATTTTTTAGGGACCAGTCCAGATCTAAGTATTTTGTTTGGGACCGTATGTTAAAACCCCCCCAAAAATGACCTCACAAAAATCACCCCTTAAAAAAACAAAACCGAATTTGGGGTTTATTAACCCATTGGGGTGTATCACAGAATTTAAAAGCAAAGTGGAAGTAAATTTCACTTTTTTTGCGTTTTCAATTTTTAACATTTTTGCAAAAAATAGGTAAATGTGACGGGGAAATGCAAATTAATATTGACCCCCAGATTCTGCCGTTTTCAAGATACCCCCTAGTGGCCCTGGGGCATTATTTGGCTCAACCAAAAACCCCAGAATAGGGGGAGCCCCTAGGGGACTCGGGGCCCTTTCATTTTCATTACAATTTAAAATTTAGGGGCCATTTCGGTTTGCGGACCCCTAAGGTTCCAAAATTTAATAAATACCCTAAAAAGACCCCATAGGAAACTACCCCCTTAGGGAATTATCCAAGGTGTAGTGATATATCGCCCCCACGGGGTTTCAAAAATTTTTTTTAGCTTTCGGCTCGAAAATAAAAAAAAAAATATTTTTTTCAAATAATCTGCAATTTTAGCAAAAAGTTTAAATTTTTTAAAAGGGAATTTTGGGAAAAAAAGCCCCAAAATTGTTTTACACAATTTTCCAAGTTGGGGAAACCCTAAATGGGTTTAAACTCTGTTTGGGGGCGCATGCAGGGGGTAAAGGGAGGGAGCGTTTTTTTGGCTTTTGGCGCACAGATATTGGGGGGCCAGGGCGCATCTGCAAACCCCAAAAGTACTAGAACAGGTAAAACTCCAGAAGTTTCCCTTTTTGGATTCAACACCCCTCGGGATCTCATCAAGGGTGTTTTTTGTGCATTTTCGGCGCACAGGGTTCCGTAGTTTTTTTTTTAGCATTGGGCCATGGAAATGGAGGGGGGAAAAGCAGTTTGCCATTTTTTTGGGCTTTATTTTTAAGTTTTCGCCATACGGGAAAAATTGACGGGATAACTTTATAGGGGGCGGTACAATTACAATGATATAAATTTTTTTCATTATTTTACCAAAAAACGATTTTAAAAAAAGTTCGTTTTTGTTTCCCCAAATTCTGCAGCCTTTGTTTTTCAAAATTTTTTTGCATAGGAGCTGCTTTGGGCTTGTTTTTTTACGAGATAGTTGTGTTTTTATTGTACCATTATGGGGGCATGTGATCTTTGATACTTTTTATTAATTTTTTGTACCATTTTTACAAAAAAAGAACCCCTGGTATGTTTTTTATTTTTTTTTTTACAGCGGTCACTGTGCGGTACAAATACATGCTAGTTTTTCCTCAGCAGTTGATACATTACAGCGATCCCCACATTTGATATTTTTGTAATGTTTTACTGTTTTTACACAAAAAAAACACTTTTTTTTTGAAAAGGAAAAACACGTTTTGCATCCCCCCAGTCTGAAGCCATAACTTTTTTTATTTTTCGTTTATGGAGCTTATGGGGGATTTTTTTTTTGCGGGATAGTTTGACGTTTTTATTGGTAACGTTTTGAGGGGACAAGATTTAAATGATCGCTTTTAAACCCTTTTTTTTAAAGGGCAGGGTGAAGAAAATATGCAATCCAGCATGTTTTTTTTTTTTATTTTTAATACGTTCACCTTGCAGTATCCGTGACTTTAGTTTTACTCTTGGGTTGAATGATTCGGTATACCCAATTTTTATGTTTTTTTTTATTTGAAAGCACAATTTTTTTAAAAAAAAAAGGGTTTTTTATTGTGAAAAACAATATTTATGCACGTATTTTCTAATGCCAAAACTTTTAATTTTTCCGTAAACAGAGCTGTGAAGGACTTTTTTTTTTGGGGGAAAATTTTCGTTTAATTGGTAAAATTTGGGCGTTTTATTGTTTTTGATCGCTTTTTATTCCATTTATGGCTGCGGAGTACAAAAACGCAATTCTGTGATGTTTTTTGTTTTTTTTTTTACCCGTTCACCGTAGGGGTTAATTAAACATACGTTTTATAGGGTGGTTCTAGACGGGGCGAAACCAAATAGGGTACTTTATTTATTTTGATCTTTTTTGGGGCATTGGCTTTGTAAAAGGGAAAAGGGGCCGGTTTTTACGTGTTTTTCTTTTAATTTTTTTTGTGTTTTTTTTTTTTTTTTTTACACTTTTTTTTTTATTTTCACACTTTTTACACTTTTCCCCGGGGGGGGGAATTGCATGAACGATCGTCAGATCGTTCATGAAATAGGAGATCAGCATACGCTTATAGCTTATCTGTCTCCAGGAAACTGTCTGTCACGCTGCCCACAATGCATTGTGGGCATCGGACTCACCAGAAAACCCGGAGCTGTCATTCAGCATCCGGGCTGCCGGGTTTTGGAGACATACCGGGCGCTCAGGCCTTACTGGGGGGGATCGGGGGCAGCAACTCACTCCTCCGCCCGCAGCCGCGATGTCGCGACCTCGATGTCGCGACATCGGGGGGGGTTTAAACCCCCCGGGGCCGGGGCTCACTCCGGCCGTTGGGGATGCGGCATGATGCCAGCGGTAATATACCGCCCACCATGCCGCATCTTGCGCGCTCCGGGTTGTGAGCGCGCAAGATCGACTTTAAATCCAAAGGGAATTTGCGGGAACCCCTACCCGACATTCCCTATGAGTCGGCAAATGTGGTAAGGGGTTAAAAGTTTCTTGTCTAACCCAGGGAAAAAGTGCAGCTCCGCCTTTGGGAAAAATTTAAAAAAGGCAAATCCCCAGGTCCCCGATGGGGAACACCCACGTGTTTCCCAAGGGACTTTAATTTATGTCCCAAAAATAGGGCCCCCATTTTTTTTAAATTTTTGGTCTGTCTAAAAAGGGGAAGTTTCCCAAAGGAAAGGCGCATAGCAAATGTTTGGGGCCCAAAATTCCCAAAAAGGGGGCAAAAAGTGAACCAGGAAACTATTGGGCCCGTAAGTTAACCCCTGGGTTGGGAGGTTTTTAAAAAGTTTGAAAGGGTTTTTTCAAGATGCTATCCTGGAGTATCTCACTGAAAAAATAAAAAGTATAACGCCGTTCCCCCGATGGGGGTTTATGAAAGGGCGGTTCCCTTTTCAGACTAATCTCATTTAGCTTTTATTAGGAAGTCAGTGCTAGACTGGTGTCAAAAAACTAGATTTTTTAAAGGGATTTGATCGGGGCCCCATAAATGGGGGTAAAAAAAATGGAAAAAATGCTTGGGGCTGGGGGAAAATGTTTTCAAGTGGGGAAGCAACGGCTCACTGATAGAAAAAAAAGGGTAGTAAATTTAAAGGTAATACTCAGACTGGATCGTTGGGGTTTCAAGGGGGGACCCCAAGGGTCAGTATTGGGCCCTATCCCTTTAAAATTTTTATTAATGATCCTTAAAACAGGGGAAAAACAGTAAAATATCGATCTTTGGAGACATACTAAGCTCTGTAAGTTTAAACAACACAATTAAAATGGAAAAAAGGGGTTATTTCAAAGGGGTCGGATAAAAAGGGGGGGGGCCCAGGGAGGGAAATGGCCGATGGGGGTTTAAATAAGAAAATTTCAAAAATTTAAAAAACCCCGGGGAGGAAAAAACCCTTTAAAGAAACATGTTAAAAAGGAAAAAAACCTGGGTAAAAGTGACATTGAGAAGGGCTTTTTGGGAACCTATTTGGGCATTTCCCCAAAAGTAGGGGCCAAAATGCAGGCAGCCGCTAAAAAGGCTAACGGATCAAGGGGGCATTGGGAAGGGGCAAAGAGGCACTTATGAGAAACAGTAAAACTCCCAATTTTACAAGTCACTGGGTTTGACCCCCAAAATGGGAAAAATTGGTTTCAGTTTTTTGGGACCCTTTCACAGGGAAAAACATTTTAAAAACTTTAAAAAGGGGGCCAAAAAAGGGGGGCAACCCAAAAAAAATAAAGGGGCTTTGGGGGGTTAAAAGAAAACCCCGAAAGATTAGCAAGGGAAAAAGGGGTTTTTTAAAATTTAGAGAAAATTTCGGGTTCGGGGGGACATAATAAATAAAGTTTAAATTCCCCAAAAAGGGCCAAAATAGGGGAACCCCTCCCAAAAATTTATTTATTTCCCCGGGGGGTTTTCCCAGAACAAGGGGGCATCCTCAACGTCTTTGGGGGAACGAAAAATTTCTACATAAACATAGAAAGGATTCTTTACTGAAAAGGCATGAGACTAGGAATTCTCTCCCAGAGGGATTGTCATGGGGAATTCAATAAGGGATTTCAAAAGGGTTTTAGATGCATTTCTGGAGCGTTTTAAATAAAACAAGTTATAGTGCAGGATTCAAAGAGGGGAATTGATCCGGGATTTTCTGATCCGATTGGAGTCGGGAAGGAATTTTTTCCTAAAATGGGAAAGGGCTTATACCCATGGGGTTTTTCCCTTCCCTCGGATAAAACCCTTTAAACATAGCAGGGCTGAACGGATGGGATTTTTGTCTTTTTTTCGGCCTTAAAACTAGAAACTATAGAAAGTTTTAAAGGGGCCGGGTGTTGACACTTGCTGAAATGTTTTTTTTACGGGAAGTGCTGCAACAAGTGGGGGTTCAAAACAAAAATATTTTTAGTAGGATTTAAATTGACAATGGAGTATTATAAAATTTTATCTTCTGTTTGGCCTTTTTTAGAACAGCGACTCTTAGAGAAAAAAAAAAAAAAAAATTTTTTTAAGTGTGGTTAGATATACAGGGCGACATGAATAAAATTTGGCGTGCGAACCCAAAATTTCTCCAAAATAATAATAATAAAGCACCTGTTTTATGAACCCCTCTACATTGGGCATAAAAGGCCATCCTGCGCTAGATGACATTTCGGCTCAGATAAACCACTTTAAAATTTCCTACTTTTTGCTGTATGCCTAAGGGGCTGAAAAGAACCAGATTTTGTGGCACAGCCGGGTTTCATACATTCGCCCACATTGTTTTTAGGAAAAACACCTTTTTCAGTTTTTACTGCCTTTGTGAGCCAAATCCAAGAGTGGTTAAAAAGACAATGTAAAGAAAACTAACTTCTATTTACGGAAATCTATGGCTTTAAAGTAAATTTTAAAATTTGCACCCAAAAAGGGAGCTGGGGGACAATACTAAGGTCCTATTATAAAAACAAATTAGAGTAGGGGCATATCCACCCGGATTTAGCCACGGTTCCGCGGGGTTCCCGGGGCCAAAACGCGGCCAAATGCGCCTAGTTATTAACCGGGTTTTCCTATGGGAAATGGTTAATATTCCCACCCGGGGTTTTTGGAGAACTCTCCTGTAAATTTTTTGCCCGGGATCTCTGTTGGGGGCCGCTGGTGCTGCCGCGGGTGGTGGCGGCGGCCGCGGCCCCGGCGCGGTTTTCCCCCCCCCCGCTTTTAATTTTTCTGGGGCAAACCCTCAGCGCAAGCCCCTCCCCAAAACCCCGCCCCACCCCCCGAGACCAGCCAGCGGCCGCGCCGCAAACCCCGTCGGGGGGGGGGGCCGAGTTTGCGGCGAGGTCCGACGAAGCTTCGGCCGCAGGGAAACCCCGGCGAAACCCCCTCCAAAAAACCCCGTTTAACGGGGCCAAGATTTCTTGGGCCCATACAACCATCAAAATCCCTTTCATTTCATAAGTGTCTGGAAAAATGAACGGGGGGCTCTGGGTTTCTATGGACAACAAAGTCAGTCTTCGACCTAGACAGATTTCATACATATACCCTAAAGTTTAACCAATTCCCATTAAGGTAAGTAATACCCTATAAACTTCTTCTACTACATGGTCGACACAGACTTTCAGCTAGTCAGGCTGGGAGTGACTCATTAAGGGCATGTCCCCACGGCACGGGTTTTTCGGCAGTTTTTCAGGCAGTTTGCCCGGTATTGCAAGCCCGCCTGAAAAAATTGGCCGAAAATGAGCACAATGGTGCTCTATGGAAACCCCCGTGCAGCATTCCCCACTGCACGGGTTTTCGTCCGGCGTATTTCCGCTCGGGGTCCGCCCGCAACACAATTTACAAGCACAATCTTCCGCCCGGGTTTTTTCGGACGGAACCTGTGCTTGTGAAGGAGAAGGGCTTTTCTCCGCTCGTCGCGGAGAAAAGCCGCCCCTGCCCCCACGGCCATGGGGAGGGCCGCAAAACGGGACAAATACCGTCCGGGTTTAAACCGACCGGTATTTGTCCTCTGCCATGGGAACGCACCCTAAGAGTCCCATAGAACAGAATACCACCTGTACCGGACGACCCCCCAGCTTATATCTCCCGGCCCCGATATCAAACCCTCCCTCTCCCGATCCCAGAATGCCTATCTTTCCATATCCCCCTTTCTCCTCCCGTCTCTTAAAAAACTAAATGTGAAGAAAACTTAATTTTTCATCTTTCCATCGTCCCACTCCATCCCTCCACCTGGGTCTCTCTATTACTGTTAATGGCTGCACTCCTCAAAAGCTCCACAAGTCCGCTGCCTTGGGATAACCTTTGACTCTCCTTTATCCTTCAAACCACACATCCAAACGCTCATCTCTGCCTGCCCCCCCTATACCTGAAAAACATCTCCTCGCATCCGCCCATTCCCCAACTCTGACACTACAAAACGCTGTCCACCGCCCTTGTCATCTCCCACCTAGACTACTGCAACATCCTCCTCTGTGGCCTTCCATCCAGCACTCTTGCTCCCCTTCAAACCATCCTCAACTCTGCTGCCCGTCTTATTCACCTCTCTCCTCGCTACTCCTCCTGCCTCTCCCCTCTGTCAATCCTTTCACTGGCTACCCATTTCCCAGCGATTTCAGTTCAAGTTACTAACCCTGACCAAAAAGGCTCTCCAAAAACCTCTCCCCTCCATACATCTCTGCCCTAAACTCCAAAAACCTCCCTCACGCAATCTCCGCTCCTCACAGGACCTTCTCCTCTGCTCCCCTCTTATCAGCTCCCCCACATAACCGTCTCCAAGACTTCACTCGTGCTTCACCCATTCCCCCTGGAACTCCTTAAACCCAAACATCAGACTCCCCAACTTTCACCAGTTTCAAAAGAAACCTGAAAACCGACCTCTTCAGGATAGCCTATAACCTACACTAACCCCACCACAGTAAACGGGCCCCCACAAACATGTCCGCCCCCACCTTGTGTCTCCCCCCCTTCTCCCGTAAGATTGTAAGGCCCTCACGGGCAGGGTCCTCTATCCTCTCTGTATCACTTACAGTCATTTTTCGTCACCATTGTATTTGTTCAACACTTGTTATGTATGTAATTCCCTTAAATGTCAGCGCCTTGGAATTAATGGCGCTCTAAAATAAAAAATTTAATAAAAAACAGAATGGAGATTTTGTTGCAAGCACAACAGTCTCTCCAATCAGAGCCAAAACTTTCTGGAGCCTTTTTCCCGAGATAGGTAGAGCTCCCATTGGTGGGACCGCAGCTACCAGACTTTGCGGGCTATCATGTGAACCTTTTAAAGTCTAAAGTGGGAACACCCCTTTTAAGGTTTCAACCCCCACCAACCAGAACCCCTCTCTGTTTTTGTTAAAGGGGCAAACCCCCAAAACAGCCCCCTGCAGAGGGGAAATTCTTTTTGGGGGGATTATGGGCATACAAACCACGTTGTTTTTTTTTTTTTTTAATTTAAAAGGGGTTACATAAAGCCCGGGGGAAAAAGTTTCTCCTTGACTCAGAACTCAAAGGCTAAAAAGTCGTTCCCAGCTTTGCTCAAGGCCCTTGGGTTTTTGATTTTACATAAAAATGCTGTTCTAAATATGGCTCTTTTTCCTCAGCCCTATTCGTATTTTTCCCAGGGAAAATTGCAGGGCCTATAATCTTACTACACATTTTGTTTTGGGGACCTCAATAGAAACTTCCCCCTCGGAGCTTCATTACCCTTTAAAAGTGTAAAAACCCCAAAACAGGGTCTGGTCCCTCTCAGCAGTTAAATAGGTTTGTTGAACCTGCACCATACATCACATGGGAAAGCATCACTGGAAGCGAAAAATAAAATTTACAATGGGTGCATCTCAGAAATCACCACTCGGGTGCATGTTAATTTAAGGGAAAAAAAAAAAAAAACCCCCTTTTCCCCCTAAGCTTCCCCTTTTAACCCGATGATGTTTGTGAGGCCCAAAAAACCTTTTTGATGTCATACAAGTGATTTCTTTTCTAAGTACAAAAATCATCATTGAAAGGGGCTTTTTGCAAGCAATAAGCCTGGTGTTTATCAATAAAAAAACTGTGAGTCATGAGCCCTTTTTGCCTTATTCAATAATAAAATGAAATAGAAACCCCGATTTTACCTTTTTTCCCAGAAAAAAACTAAGTTGCCCGCACCTAAATTCGAAATTTTCAAGACCAGTTGCATATGTTGTGGCTGAAGATGAAAGTCTCACGCACAAAAAACAGATCACACAGTAAGCCCCTTAAACAAAACCTAACAAACATTTGGGGTATGGAACTTTTAAAAAGCATTTCTGCTACCTTTATACATGCATAAAATAATGTTTTTATTGCAGTTTATCAAATTGTGTATCCTACTAGCGTAAGTCTGTGTCTAATTCTTAGCCAAACTATGGGGTCAAAGCTCCATATGGGTTTTTTCTGAGAGCTTACTGCTTTGGACTTTTACTTTACTGTAATTCTTAATCATTCTTGTAAAGGACCGAACGCACCATAAGACAAAAAATACAAGATTATGAAAGTTTAGTATTCTGAATGGATTTTTAAAATTTAGAAAATTTTTTTTCCTCTTGAAAGCTTGTTTTCACGGCGTTTTACAAACACTTTTTAAATCTGTCTCTGGGGACCAACAAAACGGACCAAGACGGATTAACAATTTGCAGTGAGTTTATCACTGCGTGTTCCCCCGGGTCCCTCTTTGAAAGAAAATTTTATGTCAATTCTTTCAAAGACGGAGCCGACAGGGGAGAAGGGAAACACACTGCGGTGATCTCCCCTGTAACGCCACTGCATGGTCCCGTTCCGCAGTGATAAACTAAAGCTAAAATTTTTAGATCCCTCCTGGGTCCCATCCCCAAAACCATCTGAAAAGTTAAAACCCCGGGGAAAAAAGCCCTTAAGTAATATTCTACATTAAAACAAAAAAATTAACCCTAAAAGGAAAATGCTGTATTAAAACCCCTGAAAATGCCCACACCCAAGGCGCAGCCACACCCAACTGTAAAAAGCCGTCGGGTTTGTTTAAAACCGACCAAATTTTTTTTTTTAAA
>JAODAL010071290.1:0-15579 GCA_025379985.1 Phyllomedusa bahiana
GAAATAAACCCCCTGTTGGGAGATGGGATACAGCCCTCTTAGATGGTAGGTTAAAACCCCCTGTAGGAAATATGGGATATTTTCCCCTGAATTTTATAATACAGCCCCTTGTAGGTAATAGATAGGTTTGTTTATGCTCCCCTGTTCTTGTGAATGATGCCCTTCATGCTACATCCGGGGAGAATGAATTGCCCGCTGCATGAACGGAGCTCCCAGGGGTAAGTATAAATCTAATTTTTTATTTGTTATCATGCTCCAATAGACAAACAAGTTTTTTTTAATGGCGAATCCCACAAAGCAAATGTACAAATTTTGGACAGTTTTTAACTAGCGTGGGCCAAACATGAAAAGAAGGGAAACCCTTTGCCTGAAACCCCTCTTTTCACTTCTAGGGACCCCCCCGAATAAGCCGAGTGTGTGCGCTTAACTAAAAATCGGGAGCCACTCAGAATTAATGGGAGAACACACTTTAATTTGTTTCTGCTGACAAACCCTTTTCACTATTGGTTTTAAGAAAACTGGAATAAAACGAAGATGAAAATAACTTTTTGTTTCTAAATCTTCCTCTGGTCCAAAAATAAAGAATAAATAGAAAGGTTTTCTTAATTTGGCTTAATTAAAATTTTCCATCTTTAAAATCACATCAGGGGATTGCGGAACTTTAATTAATGTTTGAGGGAAAAAATTGAGATTTTATTTTTGGGAATCTTGTCAAGATTCTAGCTTCACTGACCAGCCAAAAATTTCCCCAGCTATGCTCCTTAGCTAATTCTTATTTTTTGGGCACATGAGGGATATTCTCTAAAAAATTTCATAGAACAAACCCCTAGACCCTACCAAAGAAAAAAACCCACAAATAATGACACACATAAATCCACCAGTCCACAGTTTATCTATTCCCTAAAAAACACAGGAAAGATAGGACCTACCCCGAAAAATTTTAAATCCCTTTGGAGTGATTGCAGCACAGAACATCCATACACCCAATTAAAAATCAGAATCAGGACATCATAATGTGTATTTTCCATTGCTTGATTTTCTAATATTACAATCAATCATCTTTTTCGACTCCTTTTTTTTTGCCGTGTGATTTATGGAGGCTATTTTCTGTTCTACCGCACACACTTCTCATCCCACAGATTCATTCCGGCACATTTAATTAGATAGGGCTACTTTCCTGCCCAAAAACAGACAAAAAAAAAACACAGGGTCTCCCAGAGCTGTAGCCATTTTCAAATTCTAAAAGCTTGCCCAAAAAAAGCTTCCTTTTGAAAGCCTGCCCGCACCCCTCTAATTCGCTAATTAGAGCCTCGGAAGAATATTGCTGCAAAGGAACCCTATGTGTGCCAGGAAAAGGACTCCACATGGCATGGGTAGCACCGGCGCCGCAGTGGTAAATACTGTCTGATGCCACTAGAATTTCTGTTTCAAAACACAATATCAAGAGATTTTTTGTTGACTCTTTGAGAAAGTCCAGGGTTTGGGAGCACAGGCAAAGCTGGGGGGGAAAACAAGGGGAAAAAGCAGAGTGGCACCAGGGCTGGGGCAAGGTATTCTGTGCCCTAACAAATAAGGCGCAAAGCATCCCCCAAACGGAAAATTTTAGCCCCCCTCCGTCCTCCTTGCCCCCCTTTCCTCCTGGGAAGAAGTGCGCCTTTCATCGCCACCCCGCCACCCACACCCACCCTCGCAGCAATCCAATAATGATGACAAAAAATTCGAAATGGAAAATTCCCCCACCAAAGCCCCTTGCCCCCCCCTTTTTCATTAATTCCCAAATTTTTCGCCACTTGCACCCCCCAACCCCGCCCTGGCGGCAGCAACACACTAATATGATTCATTCGAAATAAAATTCCCCCTCTAAACCTCCTTTCACCCCCCTTTTTAACGCCTTTATGAATTTTGGGCCTATGGGGGCCCCCCTTTTCCTACCCATCGCTCGGCCCGGGGGAGCAAAAAACACAGGGAAAAATAACAGATTCAGAAAAAAGAAAAAAATTTAGCCCCTCAAGTCTTTTAACCCCCCCCTTTTTTGCCCGGGATGAATAGCGCCAAGAACATCATCTAAAACCCGCCTGCCCATCGTCCCCCCTGGCGGGGAACAATTACACAGAAGTGATAAATCAGATTCAAAAAGGGCAAATAAAACCATCAAAAAAACAGGATTTGTTAAGAACTTTTTTTTAAGGGGGCAAAGGACTGAACAGAAAAAAAACAGTGAGCCCCAGTGCTACCCCCCCAACGATGTCCAGCCTAATTTCCAGCGACCCAGGTTCACGACAGCTGACTACAAATCCCCACCGGGGAAGGGTTAAACACTGAAAAAAAAACAGACAAACACACAAAAGAGAGGCAACAAATAGGTCAAAAATGGAGAAAAAGCATAAATGAAAACAGCGAAATGGAGGTCAAAAAAGGGAGGTTTAAAATTCAGAAATCCCAGGGAAAACCAAAGAGATAACAAAACAAACCAGCCAAGCCAAAAGGGACTATTTACAAGGGCCCAAATGCAAGAAACCCCGGGGAATCTCTAAATGGATCCGAGTGTGACCTTCCTTGACATTCATCACGCAATCCCCAAAAGGAAAAGGGAAAAACAGCTGGGGCAATCACAAAACATCTAATTCACCTCAAACCCCAGCACAAGACTTTGAAAAGAAACAAATGGGGGTGGTAGGAAACCGTTTAAACACCAAAAAGTTAGCAAATGAATTTAACAGTTTTCCAGACCAGTGCCCCGGAACACCACAATTCAGGGGCACAAATCATTTGGGTTTAAAAATAAAAGTTTTTTGGGAGTACCTTTTTGGGCAAGGACTGCACTGTTTGCCTAACAGGTTTATGGTCCCTGCAGGGTGGGGTAAAAATGATAGCCGTTGTAATTCCTAACTGAGAAAACATAACACAAATTTAAATTTCATGAAAAAATATTCTAAAACTGAGAACAGGGCCCGTCTTAACAGTAATTTAAGGGCC
Organism: Phyllomedusa bahiana; assembly: GCA_025379985.1. Classification (NCBI taxonomy): domain Eukaryota; kingdom Metazoa; phylum Chordata; class Amphibia; order Anura; family Hylidae; genus Phyllomedusa; species Phyllomedusa bahiana. Next base: position 2,977 of record JAODAL010071290.1, read on the forward strand.
CCCCGGGGATAACAGTGTATGGGCTATTTGGCCCCAAAAATATAAATTTTACAAGCAATGCCTTTTAAACCAAAGGGCCCAAAAAATGACACCAATGAGGCCATGCTCTTATCACCCCCAACAGAGCCATATCATCATTTCATCTTGTAGGTAAGGGCCTTTTAGCCCCACAAACAAATTTGGGGGGGGGGGGGGAAGGTGCCAATTGTTTTTTACTGTTTGTTTTTATAAGCAGTTATATAAGCATGCCAACCCAAGGATCCCAGGGGATATGCCCTAAAATTTCTGGGGACATACATACTTCTTGCTTGTGGGAACCCTGGGGGAAACTTTTCCCCGGGGGTTCCCAATGGATTAAAATTGGCCCTGTCTGAACTAAGTCAGTGTTGTAGCAACAGGGGGGGGCACATATTCCAAATTTCCAGGGCCCCATTGTACTCTTTTCCATGAAAAGGGGAAACCATTTCAGTCTAATAGGCTCCTGCCCCAATTCAAAATAAAACATGGTAATATTAAATCCCGGGTGTCACTATTACTGTATTAATAAAACAAACAAGCTAACACATACCTACTTCTAAAATGGAAATTAAAATAAACCCCTTAGGGCTCATCCCCATGGCACAGGACAAATACCCCGGGTTTGGGTTTTTCAACCGGAAATTTGTCCCTTTTTAGTGCGGGCCCCAAAGGCCGAGGGGCGGCCCTTTTCTCCGCGATTTTTGGGGCCCTCCCCCTTCCCCTTTACACGTTCATTTTTCCCTCCGAAAACTTTACAAAGAATTTAACATGGGTTTAATTTTTTTTTCGGGTGGAAGTATTCAAAACAGCATTTTAAAGTTTATTAACTCTTTAGGGTGTTTCCCCAGGGAAAAAAAAAAAGTGGAGGTAAAATTTTGAAATTGCCTTTTTGCAGATTTTTTAAATTTTTTTTCATTACCAATTGGGGAAAACAAAGATGATAACAAAAAACGCAAAACCCAAAATTTTCACTGATTCTACGTTCCCTTTAGAGAAAATCTCATAAGGCCCTTGTTTTGGCCCATTTGACCGAACCACCCAAGGGGGCTCCCGAAAAAAGGGGGAGCACCCTACTTTAATTTTTTTATCTTTATTTTCATTATGGTTTTCCTTTTTAAAAGGGCATTACAGGTTTTGGAAAAAACCCTTTAAAAAAACCCAAAAAAAAATAAATTTTTAAAAATACACTTAATATTTTTTAGTGGTGTTTGTGTCTCGATACGGTCACAACGATATCCAAATTTATGTATTTTTTTAAATTTCTGTAGCCCCCATGAAGTTTTTAAAATTTTTTTTAAATAATGTTTTTTTTTTTCGCTATCTTCTGAAAAACCCCAACATTTTTTAAATTTTTCCCAATACGGGGCTGTGTAAATTTTTTTTGTTTGGGTGGGGGGAATTTTATTTTAATTGGTTGTTCCGGGGGGGAGTTTATTTAAAACTTAATTTTATCATTTTGTATCATTTAAGGGGCAGGGAAAACAAAAAAAAATTGACCCTTTTTTTAGGGATTCGGAAGGCGTTTTGACGCGCAATTTTTTCTCTATTTTTGGGGGGGGAAAAAAATACAGAAGATTTAAAAAGGAAAAAACCATAGTTCTCCCTAAAAGAATATTATTAACCCCAAAAGGGGTGGGCAAAATAAAAAAACTTGTAAATTTGTACCGGGGGGAAAGGGGAACAAAATTACTTTGGGGGGAAAACGGGGGGCCCTAGTTTTAAGTGAAAAAAGGGGTTTTTTTGGAAATCCCCCCACCCCCCGGCGAGAAAGAAAAAACCCCAAAATTTGGGGGTATTCAACAATCCCAAGGTTTTGGTTTAAAAGGCCGCCTCTAAAAAATACCGAATTTAAAAATTTTTGAACAAAAAAGTTAATTTTAAAAATTTTTGAATTTTTTGGGGGGGGGGGGGTTGGGGGGGGGGGGGGGAATTTAAATGGTCTTTCAAGATTTTTTTTAAAAAGGAAGCGGTTTTTCTCTTTTTTTTTTTTGCTTTTTTTTTTTTTTTTTTAAGAATTAAATTTATAAATTTCTTTTTTAAAAATTGTCCCCTTTGGGGGGTTGGAGGAACTGTGTTTGGTTAAAGGGGTTACCATTTAAAAAATGGGGGGGGGGGGGGGCTGTGCCTTTTTGGGGGGATTTTGGATTTGGGAAAAGGGTTTCCAGTATTGGGGGGAGGGGAAAATTTTGGGGGGAAAAGGGGGGTTTTGGGGGGGGGAGTGTTTTTTCCCTTATGTGAGGTAATTTTTTGGGCAATGATGGGTTAAATTAGGCCCTTTTAAAGAATGTTAATTTAGAATTTTTAATACTTGGTTTGGAAACGAAATTTGGGGGCTTTACAAAATTTAGTTTGGGGGGCTTTTTGAAAATAAGATTTCGGAACCCTTCCCAAAATTGGATTAAAATTTTTTTTTAAAGGGGGGAAGGGTAAAAAAGGGAAAAAAAAAATAAATTTAAAAATTTAAACGGGGGAAAAGGGGGAAAAAACTTTTTTAAAACATTTTAAAAAATTTAATTGCAATAGAAAAAACCCCTTTAAAAAAAGTAAAAAAAAGGAAAAAAAGGAAAAAAAAGAAAAATTTAAAATTTTGGGGGATAAAATCGGGGGTTTATTTAACTCGGGGGGAAAAAGGGGTTAAACCGGGGGTTTTTTTTTGTTTATTTTTTTTTCCCCCCGGGGTATTTTTTTCAAACTTTGTTTTAAGACAAAGATTAAAAGCGGTTTTTTTTCCTTTTTGTTTTTAAATTTTATTTTAATTATTTTAAAAAAAAATTTTTTTTTTTGGTTTGGGGAAAAAAGAAGTTGGATTTTTTTTGGGTTTTTTAAGTTTTATTAAAAAAATTAACCCCTTTTTTAAAATTTTTATAGGGAAAAAAGAGTTTTAAGGGGTTTTTAATTCACCCGGGGTTTTTTTTAATGGGGAAAATTAAATTTTTTAAGAAGATTGGGGAAGTAGGAATTTTTTATTTCAATTATTTTAAAAAAAAATAAAAAAAAAATTTTTAAAAAAGGTTTGGGGATTTTTGAAATTTTTTTAAAAAATTTTGGGGTTTTTTTTAATTTTTCTTTGGAAAATTTTGGAAATTTTTTAGGTTTTGGGTTTTTTCTTAAAAATTTCCCCGGTTCTTTAATTTCTTGGGGGGGTTAAGGGTGTGGGGGTGGGGGGTTTTTTAAAAATTAAATTAATTTTGGGGTTTTTGAAAAGGGGTGGAAGGTTTTAAGTTTCAAGGGGCCCCCTTTTTTTAAAAATTTTTAAGGGTTTAAGTTAAAAACCCCCCTTTTCTAATTGGGTTTGGGGGGGAATTTTAAAAATAAAAGGGTACTTTGAAAGGGGTGGGATTTTACGCTTAGGTAATTTTTTCAGGTGTTGGGAGTTTAAAGGTTTAAAAAGGGGGTAAATTTGTTAGGTATGGGGGGTTTAAAAAATTAAGGTAATTTGTTAAAGGTATTTAATTTTTAAATTAAGGTATTTAAAAAGGGGTTATTTTGGGTGGGTTTAAAAAATTTTATTATTTGTTTTAGAAAAATTGTGGGAGTTTGAAATTAGGGGTAAAATTTTTGATTGTGGAAGGGGGTAAAAAGTTAGGTCCCAAAACCGGGTTTTGGCTGTTTGGGATTCTAAAAACTTTAGGCCCCCCACGTTCTGTTCAGGGTGTTGGACCTTTCCCCAACGCTGTTTCGGGCATTACAGCTTTTTTATTCCTAGCTCAACCTTTTTTGAGGGAAAATTGTAAAAAGGAAAGGTTTAAACAGCTTTGCACAAGGGGTACAGAGTTTAAGGGCGTTTTTAAAATTTTGCAGTAAGAAAAAATAAAAAAGTTCAAATTCCCCTGAAAAAGGACAGCAGGAAAACAATATCATCCTTCCCAAAAGCAGAGAGAGAGGGTAGCCCTAACAAGGGAAACTTTGTAAAACCGGGAGGAGATAAGCACTGCTCTAAATTCTGAAATGAGGCAAAATCAAACAAACATACAGAAAAAAGGGCATTACTTACTCCAAAAAAAAAACCCCTCCAATTCTTTGGGGGTTTTTAACCACTCAACGGGGTGAAAAAAACAAAAAACCCGAAACTAGCAACTTTGCCATTTATTTTCTGACTGGAAAAAGATCACAGTGCAAGGCTAAAATTTCTAGAGCAAGAAAGAAAAACTGCACACCAACTTTAAAAACCTTTTCACACCAGCATGCAGAAAACCACAGTATAAATGCATGGGGGGAAAATTTCACAGAAAAGCAAAGTAAAACCCAAGTAAACAATCAATCATACCAAACCCCAGGGCATGAGGGAGGTGGTTTGCCCCGGGTTCTTTTTTTAAAAATTGCAAAAAATAAGCAATAAGGGGTTTCTTTGGGATCGGGGGCAATCTCCCCATGCATTATACTGCGGCTTTTTTGCAAGCGGTGGAATAGGGTTAAAATTGGGGGTCAGGTTTTTTTTTTATCTTTCCTAGCAAAATTTGCTGCACTTTGATCTTTTTCCCCGTCAGCAAAAATGGGGAAATTTTCTAGCTAAATGGTTTTATGTTTGTTCAGGTCCATTGAGCTGGGTTTACAAGCCCCAAAGAAATTTTTGGGGTGGGGTTTTTTTTTTTTAGCAAAAACAAAAGGGAACCCTATTTTTATAATAGTATTTATTTGCCTTTTGCCTACATGTTTTAAAAAAAGAAAGATTGTGCCCAATGAGCTTTACAACATTCGGTTTCCCCCTTTTTAAATTTTGTTAAAAAAAAAAAAAAAAATGGAAAAACCATCTCAATAAAAAAAATTTCCCAAAAGTTATTAACAACTTACCAAAAAACCTAACAAACAATAATAAAAAATCCAAAGACGTAACACAGACAAGAGGAAAAACCCATAAAAAAAAGGGGGGCAACAGGGGAAGCGGATTCAACCCCGTTAAACCCATTTTTAAGGTAAAAAGCATCAGTTTTAAAATGCAAAACTATACCAGGAACTGTACACCCTTTTCAATAGCCCTAAAAACCAAAGGTGTTTTGCTAGTGCACATAATCAAAGAACTAAAAACGGGGGTTAAGTGCATAAAACAATTTTCCCCCCCCTTTCTAATAAAGGGTAATATGATTAACTACTATATTCTTTCATCACCGATATTGGGTTTTTGAAAACCAAATTTAATGGGCCCCCCATAGTTAATATCTTGAGGTATTTGGGGGAAAATATTGTATTTTTACAAACCCAAAAAAAGGGTTTTATTAAAATTTTCCCTTTATGGTTTTAAAAACGGGACTTAAAACCAGTAAAATTTTAAAATTACTTAAGGAAATAAATTTCACTACATACATTTTTGGGATTAAAGGCAATTTATATGTTTACAAGGTTCCCCGCTATAGTAATGCAAAAAATAAAACTGTATGCTTTATACCATATAATTGGATATTTTCTGGGGCCAAACTCTACATCGCTTTTGTTTTCCCCCTTTTTGTATTGGTTTTCCTCTTTCTGTTTATGTCTTTTTGGGTTTTTTTATTATTGTTTTTTTTACTTTTTTTATGTAAGATGTTAATAAAATTTTGTAAAATTTTTTTTGAGATATTTCCCCCTTTTTTTTTGTTGTTTTTAAAAATATCGTGGGAGTATCTCATTTTTGGGGTTTTAAAAGAGGTGGGTTTTTGAAGCGATTTTTATAGGGCTCTTTTAATTTTGTTTTCTGTTTTTCCCCTTTTGTTTAAGGTTTTTTTCTGTAAACCAGCTTTTGTTCTGCCCTGTATAAGTCTTGCGGTTTGCTCAAATTTCCCGGGTCCTTTTTTGGGTTTTTTTTTTGTTGTTTTTAGTAAAATTTTTCATAGCAAGGGAAGTGGGTTTTGGGGGTGGGGTGTCCCAGTGCCCAGGGTCAACTTTTGGACATTTTTGGGGACTAAATTAGGGGGAAAAATTTTTGTGGGGGGTCAGGGGATTTTCTTTGGGTTCTGGGGCATTTATCCTTCCACTCCAGCCATTTCCATTGTCATCATCCCGCCTGTCCCCCTCCTTTTATTGAGATTTTCCCAATTTTGTTTTTTTATATACGCCTCATTTACCGGGGGAAGGGGTTCCCGCTGGTTTTGGGATTTAAAAATTTTTGGGTTTTTTAAAATTTTGGGGGCCGTCAATTTTCCAAAAACCCCCTTAATAGCCATCTAAAAAATAAAGAGCAAAGTAAAATGGTCTGAATTTGGCTTTCCAATTTTGCTCTGTGAAGACATGACCCTAAGCAATTGCCAAACTCTGCTGACCTAGCCAAAAAACACCCAAACCCCCCCCCTTCCCCTCCCAATAAACGGGCCTGAGACTAAAGGTTTTTAAAGAATTGGCCCAGCAAACCATTTTATTAACAAACATGAGTAAAACATTTAAAAAAACTGTAAATGAATGAAGTTAAACCCAACAACTCATTTAACCACCATGAACCAATTTTTCCCAACTATTCCAGGCCCCACTCCAGAACACCTCGAAAAAACCTTGGGGGTGAGGTCCTTTGGGGTCACCCATAAACAAAGACAAGGCTTGCGAAAACTTGAACCCCCTCCCCTTTTCTCCTTTGCTTACCCTCCAGGCCGTCACCCCCCACTCAAGGGTAACAGAAACCAAACCCCAGGTTTCCCAACCCCTCCACCACTCCCAAGATCCAAACCCCTTTTTAGCCCCCACCGTTTTCCCAAAAGGCCTCAAAAATTGGGGGCCCAAAGCCGAACCTGACTCCCCCACTAATTTACACTGACTCCAAGGACCCCACCCCGCTCCGGCCACCGTGACAATCAAGTGCAAATACCTCATTCCCAAGCCCATCAAAACGACAAACCCCAACATCTTATCGAAACGTCCACACCAATGGCAGGGAGGGTGGGACTTGCTCACTGCCCGCCGCGCGACTGTTCCCGCGGGGGGCGCGGTCTTATACTCAGCGCGGCGCGGGTTTGGGGCGCACATCACCCCTCCCCTGCCCCACGCTGGAGCCGGTGCGCCGGGTCATGTGGGGCCTCACTTCAGAGCTTCGCCCCCATGTCCGGCCCCGGTCTGGAGGAACATGGAATCTCCCAAGGTATCGGATGAGGGCAGCAGACAATCCATCCTCCATTCAAATATTTCGGGTTTGCCCTGTATCCTGTATGCTATAAAAAGGTGTTTAGTTTCAAGCCATTTTACTGATAATTTAGTGTTAATTCAGTAAGTTGCTCAGTAAATTGTTCAAATCTACTTTTTTACATCCAAACTTTGGATAAAAACCGGATTTCTAAAAAAGGATGATCAGTTTTCAGAAGTGGCCGCACTAGATTTGCATATTTAAAAATTAAAAATTTACAAGCCCCAAGAGTATTCAAGGGGTTAAAGTGATTTAAAACCCCCTAGTATTTTCCTGACCTTATCATTTGAGGAATCGCTCTGTCCCATCTTTGAAATTTAATTACAGGACCATTGGGGCTTTGCCACTGTCTTGTTCTAGAGTTTCACTTGAAAAAGAGATCGGGACAGCAAACCCTTTTCCTATTTTGCGGGCGCCTGTTCCCATTCACGGAGAAAAACAGCATCTGGATCTCTGAATGAGGTTCGGGGATCTTGAAGTCTATAGATTGTGGCTCTGTGGCAAACTGTACATTCTGGGGTGCAGTGATAATAAAACCTGGTTTTGCTATGCCAAATTCTATTTGTTTTTAAAATTTTTAAAGGGCTTAGACAGTCACACTTTTACAGTATATTTCTTACCCATTGGCCCCTGCCAGAACGGGGAAAAGGATTACAAGTTACATATTATTTCGGTTGAAAAAGGACACGTGTCACAAGGTAAACCAAGGGGGCCTACGCTACAAAGGCATATAGAACCCCCCAATGGAAAATTCGTCCACTCCCCCTTTTTTGCCCCCCCTTTTCTGTCGGGATAAGGGCCGTCCTATGCACTCACCTATTTTCCCCTCCCCTGTCGCCCCCTTGGCCCGGGCCCCTGCACCTAACCCTAATTTTAAGTGTTTTAAAAAACTTTTTCCCACTGTAGTGCAAAATTGTCGATCCATCCCCAAATGGTGCCTCTCTTTCCCTTTGTCCCTTGCTCATATCACTTTCAAGGTCACATTCCGGTAAAAATTTGTTTTGGGGTACCTGGATAGTTGGGCGAAAAATGACTGGGTGAGTCGGACATGAAGTGATGCAGAGACCTGCGGGGCCGAAGAAAACAAGGAGCGGAAATGAAACCATGTAGCTCAGATAACGCCCCTAACCCCGAAAGGGAAAGGTTGATGTTTTTTTTATTTTTTGCAAAAATGAATTCAAGTTAACCAAAATTTTTCGGATTTTGGGTCAAATATGACTTTTGTCTGAATCAAAGTGCAAAATTGCTGATAGGTGATTGACAGTTAGCATTGTTTACACACTAATATGAGGAAATCTATAAATCACCATATGTGGTTGGGTTAAGCTGGACTCCTGTTGTTGTTTTTCTTTTCTTTTTATTCAGAAATTCTCCAAATCATACAACCAATATACCACAGAGTCAGCTTCTCTCCTCTATCTAAAACCCTAATATCACAAGCTCAGCTCCTCTCCCTTTTCATTAACCCTAATATCACAGATAAACGCTTCCTCTTCAATAACCCAATATCACAGAGCTCACTTTTCTCCTCTACATAAAAAAACCCCATAAATCAAAAAACTCAGCTCCTTCCTTTTCAAAAAACCCAAAATACACAGAGCTCAGCTTTTCTCCCTTACAATAACCCTATATATCAAGAGCTCGCTCCTTCCCTATCATATAGCCCTATATATCACAGAGCTCAGCTTCTCTTTCCCCTTTATCATATAACCCTATAATCCAGAGCTCACTTCTTCCCTCTAAACATATAACCCTAATATCAGAGCTCAGCTCCCCCCTGTATCTATAAATAATTTTTCACAGACTCGCTTCTCTCCTCTATCTAAACCCTATATATCACAGAGCTCAGCTTCTCCCTCTATCATATAACCCTAATATCAAAAGTCAGTTCTTTCTCTATCTATAAGCCATATTCCCCGAGCTAGCTTCTCTCAATTTACATAAACCCATATTCACAGAGCTCTCCTTCCTCATCATATAACCTATTTATAAGCTCAGCCCCCTCTCCTCTTCATATAACCCTTATACACAGAGCTAAGCTTTTCCCTTATAATAACCCTATATACACAAGCCCATTCCCTTTCCCTCTATCATATAATCTATATATCAAGAGCCAGCTTCCCCTCCCCTCTACATATAACCCTATATATCACAGAGCTCAGCATCTCTCCCTCTATCATATAACTCTATGTATCACAGAGCTCAGCTTCTCTCCCTTTATCATATAACCCTATATATCACAGAGCTCAGCTTCTCTCCCTCTATCATATAACCCTATATATCAAGTTTCAGCTCCTCTCCTGTATCATATACTATAATATCACAGAGCTCAGCTTCTCTCCTCTATCATATAACCCTATTTTATCACGAGCTCAGCTTCTCTCCTCTATCATATAACCCTATATATCAAAGAGCTCAGCTTCTCTTCTTATCATATAACCCTAAATAATCACAGAGCTCTCCTCTCCTCTATCATATAACCCTATATATCACAAGAGCTCAGCCTCTCTCCTCTATCATATAACCCTATTATCACAGAGCTCAGGTTCTCTCCCTCTATCATATAACCCTATATATCACATAGCTCAGCTCCTCTCTATCATATAACCCTATATAAAACAAGATTGCTCCTATAGTGCAGCAACAAAAGTGGAGATGCCATTTCAAGCGCTCGGAACTGATTCCCTTTTTTTTTTTTTTCCCCCAAAAGAAATCCCTTAATGGGTATAGGAAAAAAGATTTTTCTTTGAGTATCCCAGATGATATAAAAGGGATAATTTATTCTTGAAATATAAAACAACTCTCTACGCGTTTCACATATATTCTCATATGCTTCCTCAGGAGAATGAAAACCATACAAGTGCCGTTAAATATATACCCTGGGTGGGGAAACCCCCCTCCTGGGTGTATACCACACACATATCTAAAACGTAATTACAATCGTATCTAAAACTAAACAATCGTATCTAAAACATAATAACGTATCTAAAACGTAATGCAATCGTATCTAAAACGTAAAACAATCGTTTTTTTTTTTTTTTTTAAACTTCTGATAAAAAAAATAAATTATATATAAAAAAACCAAAGATATACCTGCTGTACAGTATTCATTCCACTCACTTCCTCTCTGTTCCTAGGAGCTGTACTGCGCTTTCACGCGCCCCGGGCAGCTCCGACCCGGAAGTCATTTATTTTGTGGAATGAGTGAGGGCATTTCCACCCCAACTCAAAACGTTCCCGGCAGTTTTCTGCGCAGACTCTATGCCCATGCTTTCACGAGAACTCTCGTAGGATGCCTACATTATTGAATACACCAAAAATTTCCACTTATGAAGAGAACATATTTTTTATCCTGCATTTTTTTTTTTTTTTTTCTCCTCTCTTAGTTAATAACCTCCTGGGCCTCGTTTAGACCCGATGGATTGAGTGTGTTCAACTTAAAGATCCAAAAGATTTCCTTGTTGATTAGAGACTGCAGCCTGTCAGCGACATGCTCTTTGATGAAATCAATTGGTTGCAGAACTAATTTTTTAATCCCCCTCAGGTTTCTCCTCTATGAGATGCCTAGGAGGCTATATAATCTGTTTTGTTTTTTTTTATGCAATATTTTGTGGTTGTTCATAACGTTGGGAGAGTTTTGTAGACGTTCTCCCAACTTACTGTTTATTTGCAGCTGCAGGTAATCAATATACGACATAGCTAGAATTGCAAGTCAATTGTGCTTAATTTTAAATTTTTCGCTGGTAGCAGTTGAAATGAATCGTCACCCTCCCGCACATTTCAAAACATTTGCAAGTGGGGAATTTGCATGCCCTTACCCCTCCTTTAACCCCTGTTTTGTCAGGTTCAGATTTCTTATTCCTCTGTCGTGAGGGGGCTACAATATTTTTTAGATATGTGTGTGGTATACACCCAGGAGGGGCGGTTCCCACCCAGGGTATATATTTTAACGGCACTTGTATGGTTTTCATTCTCCTGAGGAAGCATATTTAGAAAAAAATGTGAAACGCGTAGAGAGTTGTTTTATATTTCCAAGAATAAATTATCCTTTTATATCATCTGGGATACTCAAAGAAAAATCTTTTTTTCCTATACCCATTAAGGGATTTCTTTTGGAGAAAAAAAAAAAAAAAAAGGGAATCAGTTCCGAGCACTTGAACTGGCATCCACTTTGTTGCTGCACTATAGGAGCAATCTTGTTTTATATTATTTCTCCTCCTGCCCCAGGAGTGGGGGATAGGAGCTGAGGAAGAAGCACACAGTAGCGGAACGAGGCTATAAATATATATATTGATTACATGAGTTGTACCATATATCGTACAACTTTTGAAGGTGAGCATTGTATTGAAAATTTGTTTAATTGTGAACACTGACGTACACACGACTCTGGGCGCCTTTTTTTTTTGTCCCCCTCTATTCCTACCTTTTTTTGAGGTTAAAAGGAGAGGATTTTGAACGCACTCTCCCTGCTATAAAAATATAACCCTTATATCCAGAGCTCGCTTCCTCCTCTATCATTTAACCCTATATATCACATAGTCAGCTTCTATTCTCTATAAAAACCTTTAAATTTATCACAAAGAAAGTTTCTCTCCTCTATCTATAACCTTAAATTACACAGACTACCCCTCTATCATGTAACCCTATATTACAAAGCCAGCTCCTTCCCCTCGATCATAAACCCTTATATCACAGAGCTCAGTCCCCCTCCTCTATCATATAACCCTATATACACAGAGCTCAGCTTCCTCCTCTATCAATAACCCTATATATCACAGAGCTCACTCCTCCCCCCTCTATCATATAACCAGGGCCGGGGACAGGGGTAGCCAAAGGTAGGCACCCCCTAGGCCTCCCCCTCGGCCTTCCCTAAGGGGCAGTCGGGGCCCCAACCCTCGCCGGGCCCCCGGGGCCGCTGCGTGGGCCCCGAAGCGCCGGCGGCTCTGTGCCGCTTTTCCGAGCAGAGACGAGCGCTCCCCGCCCGCAGACAGTGTCGGGGGCCCCCCCCCGGGGATCGTGGATCCTCCGGGGAGCCGCAGGGCCAAAACAGCGTGGCCGCCCGGGGCCTCATAGCGCGAGGACCCGCCGCGGGGCCCCGTGGGCCCCAGCCGGCAGGTCGCAAGCGTATTATCGCCGCTGCCTTCCTCGGGCGAAAAGCGGTCAAAAGGCCGTGCGCCCCGAGGACTGCCGGAAGCTCCGGGGGGGGGAGGCGGGGCCCGAAGAGGACGCCGGGGGACCGCCCTAAGGGACAGAAGAGGAGCGCCAGCCCGGGAATTGGGTAAGTATTTAAAGTTGTTGTTTTTAAGTGCCTGCCCCGTGGCCCCCTATATTCGCCTGGGCCCCCATTCCCCTGTTTTTTTTTTATTCCCCCACCCACCCCCCCCCCCCCCCCCCCCCCCCCCCCCCCCCCCCCCCCCCCCAAAAATTCCTTGGCCCCTATATTCGCCTGGGCCCCCTATAATGCCTCCTGGGGCCCCCATATCCCCGCCTGTGGCCCCTTTTTC